>PVLA01003148.1:205162-227342 GCA_004027455.1 Hydrochoerus hydrochaeris
TAAGATTCTTTATTCTTGTGTTGAATTTCTGGAGTCTATACTATGTTATGCTTGGCTGTAAATTTTTTTTCTTTTGTTTTTTAATGGTGACTAGTTGGAGTTCTATATGCATCACTTATCTGGATGTCAAATTCTTTTTCTCTACCAGAGAAGTTTTCTGCCATGACATCTGCGAACATGTTTAAAAAATCATTTGTGCTATCTCCTGCTTTTTCATTGACTTGAATGAATCTTAAATTATTCTTCTTTGCCTCGCCCAGCAGCTTCTGGATTGATTTTTCATAGTCCCTTGCCACTTTAAAGAAATCTTTCTTTTGTTATTGCTAACTGCAAGCCTGTTTTCTATATCTAAGATCTTTTCCTCACATTGGTTTAATCTGCTTGAGATATATTCAATGGAACTTTTATTATCCTGGATATCTGCTTGAATCTGTCTTATGGATTCCATTTCTTTCATATACTGAACATTCATGGTTTCCATAATTTTCTTCAGCTCATTCATTTTTTATCTGTAGCGACTCTAGAGTCACTGACCGTAGTTTTTGTTTTGGACACCATCTCTGCAGTTATCTGAGAAATTATTTCTGATTTGATTTTTTTCTAGAGCCTATTTCAATTGCTTTGTTTTTACCACTAGATAGAGGTCAGGTAGGTGGCTTTCTGATTGTTCTACCACATTGCCCACTGGGTTTATCTTTGGTGAACAGGAAATCAAGGCTTGCATCTTTTTAAAGTGCCTTTTCATTTTCTTTCTTTTTTTCATTTAATTCATAGAATGATATTATAAATTGCCTATGGTGGGTTCCTTTATTGCTAATGTTTAGAATCCTTATGAAATGACTATAACTTTCAGGTACAGGGATTTTTGTGTTTTAATTCTGTTATAAGATTCTACCTCTGTGATTTGTTGGAGATGAGAAATTTCTGCTTTTTTGGCCCAGTACCTGGTTCTTTGGCACAGTACCTGGTGCCATAGTATTTTTTGTGATTTTTGGTCAGCGTCAATCTTGGAATACCAGAAACAACTGCTGTTTAGAATAATTAATAATTAATTATGTCACCTTTGGCTATAGTGGGTACCAATAACATCAAACAACCTAGAAAATGACAAACTGAGCTCATTAATTTGCCATCTTTAACCCTATGAGCTAAGTTTTTGATTATATAAAATATCTAAAATAAACCAGAAAATTATATGTAGTATATAAGTTCTTAATATGTCAATTTTGCCCTCAAGGGTTAAAATTTAAAGTGGGTTAAGCAGAAAATACAGAAATGGAAGATGAGGAAGATATTAGAAGTAAGGTTGGAGGGTGAAGGAGGACCAGGCTAACTTTTGGAAACTGGTGCAGAATACTGGAGGGATAGAGAGAAGGAAGAGGTAAAAAGAAGAAAAGAACAGAACCACAACCACAAAGAGGCTGGAAACCACATTCATAGAAACATGACCAAATAATGAAGATGGAAAAAAACTGAACAAAAACAAAAGCCTAAAAGAAACAAATTCATAAAAAAATGAAAGAGAAAAAATATAAAGAAAAGATGAAAGTCCACTTCCAGGACTTTCAAGTCCACTTCCAGGACTGGTGAACAAAGTGTGTAGACAGAGTCCCGATCTGTGCTGATCTACCCCAGCAAGCCAATAGTGGCTTTTTGGTGAGGTAGTGGATGATCTCAGCAAGCCTGCACCTTCTGACTGAGACCAGTATCACAGTATCAGTCAGCCTGCAGCCATCTGTGTAGCTTCTGTGGGCTTAAGCCCAGCTGGGAGCCCCTGGATGAGCCAGGAGCATCTCTGAGTTCTAAGCGCAGTCAGCCCATCTCCTAGATGGTTCCCGGCCAATCATTCTGTCTCATGGGACAACTGAGTCCTTAGTACTCACCACTAGCTAGTACAGTTCTTCTCATCAGGTCCTTTTCACTGCTGCATCTCTCTGTGGAGACCTCTGGGATCACCAGCCATCACCGTGTGTTTGCAAGTTTGAATCACTCCTCTTATGCAGTGAGTCCTGTCTCAGGGAGAAGGAACTGCCAACTCCTTCCTTCTTCTGCATTAAACTTTCTCTTTTTATTCTTTACAAGGGCTTCAATTCGTGGTTGAGATTTTTCTTGGATCCAGAGAACCCACTTCCTTCTTTCTTGCCTTCCTCACATTGCTATATTCTAGCTTCTGGGTGGCAGCTCTGGGAGGCTCTTTCTGTGTGCTTACCACTCTGCCATCTAGTGCCCCCTAGTATTTTTTTTTGTACGAAAAGAAAACTCATCTGTATATTATTATTTTGTACTCTCTTCAGGATCTGTATAAATATGCTTACATAATTGAACAAATGTATAATTTTCATTTTTCTGATAAAATAAGAGATTATGAAAAATCATTACATATATCATTCTTTTTTAGATGCTAATACTTTTTTATTTTCTACATTTAATTAGAAACCTGTTCAGGAAGTATATAGGAGCATTCAGAATTGGTTCGGTTCTTTAAAAAATCATATTCTACTTCCTAAGTCTAAATATATACAAATATTTGAATATTATAGATATAATTGAAGTAAATTTTATTTTTATTCACTTCTAACATTGCTTTTTTTTTTTTTTTGGTACCAGGGATCAAACTCATGACCTCGCACTTGCCAGGCAGGCGCTTTTGCCACTGAGTTAAATCCCTGGCCTTTTTATTCCCTTCTAAAGACTTGTTCTGCAAAGATTTTTTTGTACTGTAAAAATACAACAAAGAATATTTATTTATTTTATGTGGTGTACTGTTATAGCAAAAATGATGTCTGTACAATGGGAAGTTTGTTATTTAGGCTTTCATTGTTGTGACAAAATACTTGAGATAATCCTCCTAAGGGAGAAAGGACTTATTCTGGCTCACGGTTTTACAGATTTCAGTTCATGGTTTCTTGGCCTTGTTGCTTCTGCGATTACAACAAGGTAATCCATCACAGTAGAAGCACATGGCAAAGGAACCCTGTTCACCTCGCAGCAGTTGGATGGGAAGCAAAGAGAGTGGAAGTTGCCAGGTTCCCAGCATCACCTTTGGGGAATGGACCCCAATGACCTAACTTCCTACTTACCAAAGTTGCTTCACCTCCCAGTTGCACCAACATGGCAATAAGCCTTTTGCACATGGACCTTTATAGACATTTGCAATCCAAACCATAACAGGACTGGTGTTGAAATGGAAGATTTTAAAGGTTCCAGTCAAATTATATTTTGCATTTTTGTTTGAATCTTAAATAATTGTATACAATTATGGAGTAAAGTATGATATTTTAATAAATGGATATAATGTCTAAGGTAGTTCACATTCCCACCACCTCAAACATATTTTTTGTGTCTCTTTTAGCCCTTGGGAAATAAACCATCAGTTGTTATAGACTATGTGTGACCTATCACACTCTTTTAAAATACCAGGACTTATTCCCCCTTTCTAACTGTATTTTGTTACTCATCCAACCTATCTTCTTTCTGTAGCTGCTGGTCGCCACTATTGTACTCTACTTCAATGAGATAAGCTTTTTCAGCGTCCATCTGTTTGTGAGAACAGGCAGTACTTGTGCCTGGCTACTTCATTTAACACAATGTTCGCTAGGCTCATCCATGTTGACATCAACATCTTTTATGGCTGATTAGTAGTAACAGGATAGTAGCATTCTGGGACCACCAAATAAAGTTTTGTACATAGCTTTGCTTGCAAGGAATCGGATAAATTGATCAGCTCTTGTCTCTCTACTGTACTTGTATGCAAAATATGAAATACATTAATTGGAACATTTCTATACTAAATGCCATTAGTAAATGCCATATATATTTTATGCAAGTAAGAATATTCAATTCATTACTTTAAACACAATCATATTTGTTTTTATGTATTACTGTCTTCTTTTTCCACATTTCTCAACCCAGTGTGTCACAATAATTTAAGACAAACTCCTAAGAAACTCCTGAATATTAAGAATCCCATCACTATATGTATTTGTTTATGAAATGCTAAGAACTTCAATGTGTTTTCCCAGGAGGTTTCACTATTATTTCTAAAATAACTTTGACTAGTTTAAGCAATCATGTTTAGTTTAGTTAAGGATGCTATGCAAAGACTGGTATTTAAAATACATGATGATTTAATTATACTATTGCTGTTATGGCTTATATTTAAATGGGCCTCAGAGTCCTATGTAGTCATGGTGGGATGAGTTTTTCAGAGATATCTAGATTTTGTTATTGATTTGTAGTGCAGTGCTGGGATTAGGGTGCTGGGATTAAGGGTGGGTGATTGCTGGGTGAGACTGCTGATTGGATTGGCACTGCTCTAATTCTGGTAGACTGGGTATGATATAAGGGACAGAAAAAGATGGTCTTTCTTTCTTTTGTTGCGTTTGCTGTCCTCCAATGCCATGAGCTATTGCCCCTTTGCCATGTGTCACCCTGCTTTGGAATCAGCCAATTATGGACTGAAACTTCTACAAACGGTGAGCTGAATAAACATCTCCTCCCTTTAATTTTGGCATTGAGTATTTTGTCTCAGCAATGAGATAAGTAACTAAGACAACCATAGATTTCTTTCTTCTAAAAATTTGCATAGTACACTTAATAATAAATGCTATTTCTACAGAATGTAGATTGAACTAGGGTTAAGTCTATCTTGGGAGTATAATGAAAAACTTCCACTACCTGTAAGTAAAATGAAACCATAACGTATGTTTCAGGAAGTGATCTTATTATTTATTTAATACTGAAGATTGACTACCATAGATATCTTAGTGGTTGCCAGATGAAGTCTAGGCAGGTTTAATCATCATTTTGTTGCTTAGAACATGTCAGTGGTCAAGGGACCTGGTTTCCCTTGTGTCCAGCTGCAGTAATATTTGATATCCTTAAAAGGAGCTGAGTCACATCACATCTTCCACTTGAAAGATGTGTAATGTTCTATTGTATGTGTTATAACCCTCACTATTTGCTTTCTTTTCTCTGCCTTTTTTCCTTTTGGATTTTTTTTTTTTTTTGTACCTGGAATCAAACTCACAACATTGCACTTACCAGGCAGGTTCTGTGCCACTAAGTTATATTCCTGGCCCCTCCTTTTGAAACTCCCCAAACCCTAATCTTAAAAACTTCACTTATTTTATGGCCTATAGATTGTAGTTTAGATGCCTAATTAGCAATTAGACCTCAAACAATGAGTGAACTTTGACTGAATTCCCAAAAAGCCTCCTCTTCTCCCTTAATTGGCCACAAAAACTATGGAATGGTAAACAAATGGGTTTATCTCAAGGCACCAAGCTGCCTGGTGCTCACATTCTGTGTGTCAACCCGATGTGTAGGAAGGTTTTGCAACATTTTGAAGCAATGATAGTGCTGCAAAGGTGGTATCCATGGAAACCCCTTGATCTTGTGAACTCATACAGGGGTATATAATAGAAGGGAACAAAGGAGTTGATGCCAGCCAGACAGTATCCAGCATTGCAAAAACTGACTGACTACTGCAACTTGAAATAAATCTCACTTGTTTCTGAAATCTTGGTGTCCTATGGGTAAATTTCTTGAGAATACCTTAACATAACAAATGCCCTTGGTCCTGATCTTTTGAAGAATTTTAAAAGTGGGAATGAATTTTCATTATTTTAGGTTTTTCTTCCCTCTTCATTGTAGTTAAATTTTGCAGGCTACCTAGACCTCCCAAATAGAGGGAATTTGTGAAGAGGGGGTGGGTCTTTTGCACTTATGCATCTGGAAAATCTGGATGTAAATCTGATTTTTAAGTCTACATGAATCTGAAGAAAATGCCTTGCACATGGGCCATTTCTCTTTTGGTTTCAAGTCTAATATGTGTGCTTGAAAAGAGATAAGGTCATTCCAATTAGAAACCATAATTTGTATAATAAAGTTTCCCAAATTATTTAATGATTTAAAATAATAATAGGGTACTGGATATGTTGGCAATATCAATCAATTGATATCTCAAGAAAAAATAAAATTATTTCAGCATAGAACATTGATATTTTTCATCATTTGTTTTGTTTGGCCTACTAATGTCATTTAACAGCAATATAGATGGAGAAACAAATGAGTCATAATATAAAGAGCTGAGCATACAATATTTAGAATAAAAGTATACTGGATCCAGAAATTAGTTAAAATACATATTCTGAAAGTTTTTCAGCAAACATGAGCACTATTACCTTAAACATTTTTTTACATTGAACATTTTCTATATGTTCAAAAATGACTTAGAAATAGCCAATGAAGTATAAATTAACTTCATTAGTTCCAAATCCCCTTGGCCAATCATTTCCTAATGGAATGATTGTGTTTCTAAGGAAGCCATAAAAACTTTTGTCACAAACATTCATACCAAGTACAGATTCAGAGGTATTCTACAGATAAAAAATTAAGCTAGATTACTGTACTAATACCTAATTCAGTGAAATCATTGAGTACATTCTATGATTAATCTAGAATAAAGATGAGGACAGGGACTATTATATCAGCCAGTGCTAATTAGGGAAACAGATTTAATACTATATTCAGGACTCATATAGTGAACTGGTAATCTTCTGCATGATGTTATGGCTCATGGGGAGAGATAACAAGAGACAAATATCAAGCAGTGGGGATCTGGGATGACCAGTTGTTCAAGGGGAATAAAAGGCCAAGAGACATCTATAACCTCAATATTTATTGATTGAAGAAAATGGTGCAGGGATTATCCAATGACTCAGAGTGCTGTGGTGATTTTCAACTAAGAAGGATCTTACCCTGGAGCAACTTTAAATAGTTTTAGTCTTAGTCTTTTAGTCTTAGTAGTTTTAATATTAGACTTAGTCTTAGTGGTGGGAGAGGATGGCCCACCCCTAATGGGATCATGGGAAATTTTAAAAGGGTGACACTAATAATTTGAAGCCTCCATTCATTCCTTAGGGAAATATGTGAAACTGGCCAATGTGAATTTGTGGTCCCCAACAATTCCAAGATATAAAAATCTATAAGAATTTTCAAGATTGTCTTACAGTGACTACCCACAGAGTCAAGTGTAGGAGCACAAAAGGTCAGTCTCCACAAGGGATATGAAGACTGCGAAGGCCTGGAGCTCACTGTAGTGTAGAGACCAAAGGTCTGCGTTGGAAGCCAAGAGACAACATCCAACAGGAAGGCAAAGAGAATCCCCTCTGAGGAAATTTAAGTGATCTTTTCTTCTTCATTTCCCTTTTGCACTATTCGGGCTATAATCTTCCCTAGAGTGATCCTCCACACCCAGAACTATGGTGGGCCAGTTTAGCTGTGAATTTCTTACTCAAATGGATACAGTGAATTACCTATCACAACTATGCAATGCTATTTTTTATTTTTCCTATTTTTAATTGTCAAAGTAAGGAAAGTATAAGAATTCTTAATTTGTTTAAGTAACCATGAAATGTCAATGCCATGTGAAAACTCAAGTTACATCCCCAATGAAAGAATTAAGAGTTATAGTGCTAATCTCTCACAAGTGAGAAGTTTAGACATTTTAGTCCTTCACTGATTCTCACTTCATTATTTTTAATGGTAAATGTGGTTATACACAACATAGACATAATTGTTGCAATGGACAGCATTAAAGTTGTATCTTTGGACATATCTGTAATCATTTCCTTAGGATAAAATTTAGAAGCAGAATAGTTGCATCAAAATGTACATATTTTAAAGCGATGAAACACAATAGCTAAAGCATGCGCCTGAAAATGTTAGCCAACTTATGTTTCCTCTGGCTGTGTGGATCAGCATTTCCTTGGACAAATGATAGGCATTTTTTGACATTTTTATTTGAAACTAGACAAAATATAAAAAGATAAATAATAGAGCTTTAAAATAAATATGAATCCTGTTCTCATTGTTAATAATATATTATACCTTGGAAAAACAAAGATTTGTCAGATTACACAATGCATTCAGATGATATGCTAATGAATACACAGAGTTTATGTGAGGCTAAAAGGAAAAATCACACATTTTAATAGATTAGCATTGCATTGTATCTGCATGAATAAATAGAATAGTACTTCACACTTTGACTTATGTTAACACAAAAGTACCTTTCAATGGGTAAAACAGGATCTGTTAACTATTGAAGTATAAAATATTGCAAAAAGGTATTAACTACTTCAGAGCTATGAAAAATAAGCAAATTTCATTAGTAGTTATTATTTGGTTCTATACAAGAGTGGTAAACCAGGTATTAGAATCATCTATATCTATATCTATCTATACCTATACCTATCTTTATCTATATATGATTATATTGAGGTAAAGAAAATAGCCAAATTATTTCTCAGCTCTTCCATAGGCTGTATTTTCTTTTAGTTTGGTTTACTCACCTAGAATATACTTTTCTTTAGTCATTCAGAGTTCAGTGCTGATAAATTTGAAAATCCACTTGTCATAATTTGCTTACTTATCTCAATGCATACTGATCCCAAATTCTGACTTTTCTTCCATTGAAGTAAATGTGGGAGTTGTATGATATAAGGAAGGAAAAAAACATAAAAGGGTTTGGAGCAAGAAAGAGCTGAGTTGAAATTTTGAAATCAGCCTATATAAACTGAAAAATTTGTTAATCTCATTGTAAAAAAATACCCATTATACATAATAATATAATAACTTATTTCATTCACTTATTTTTGTTGTTGTTATTGCTGCTGTTGATTTATTTTTATTTTATTTTTGGTACTGGAAATCAAACTCAGGATCTTTCCAAGGAGGTGCTGCATCACTGAGTTATATCCCTGGCCTGATTTTGTTACTTGTAAGTCCAAGCATGTACTATTTTATCATTGCAAAACTGACTGTATTATTCAAGGTAAAGTGACTGATAAAAATAGAAAATCCTAGAATTTGTGACTTAATATAATAAGCATGTATTTCTCATTTATATCACAGGTGCAAGTCACCAAGCTGGGGAAAGGGGTTTTATGGTTGTGTCCACCATCTTTTGAATCAAAGTCCTCTGCTGCCTGGAAGACACAGAGACAGAGAGGATGCAAAGTCTCCTCTAAAACTCAAGACAAACTCCGAGCTGTGAGCACTGATAAAAATCAAAAAGAAAGTTAAACCTTTCCAACATTTAATGGCACAGGAAAAACATTTATATTCTGAAAAGGATAGAATAGGGAGGTTATAAAGAAATAGGATCAAAGATCAGAACATCAGAAGGCAGATATGGCATAATGCAAGAGCCTGGCAGAGGAAAGCTGCTATACCATGGTGGTCAGGAACCAAAGAGTAAAGGGAAAACCAGGGATATGCCCCCTCCTAGCTCGCACCCCAGTGAACTGTCTCTTCTGGCCAGACTCTGCAACCCTATCAACACATTTAGCTTTGAGCATGTGAGTTGATCAATCTTCTTATGAGTTCAATACCTCCATCACCAAAGCCCTTCCAAAACCCCATCTCTGAGCACATGAGGCTTTGGGAGACATTGTTGATCTAATTCATAATATATTGTTTTCTTAAAAATATACTGAATGAACCATGTCTTTTTATTTTTTGGTTAGTCCACATGTTTAAATGTTCAACTTTGTTTCTCTCATTGTTAGTATGGAACTGAGTGTATGCAATGAAGCAGACAGTTGCTTCCCAAGAAAACAAAGCAATAGATTATTAAATATATATTACGTTAGTGGAGTTAATTCTTTAAGAAATGCACATTTGTTTGTGTTTTTCATTTTGGTGCTCTTATAAGACCAATACAAATCGATTTGCTAGGTTTTATGTCCTTAGTCTTCATCTACTTCCCAAAAGATTTGAGCTAGATAATATCAGATATAAAATTATGTCAAATACTATTTTTCCAAAGCTCTAATCTTATTAGTTCTTTTTTTTCTTTCTAATTAAAGAATCCATGAATAAGATGCATGAGTTTGACAAATTTTGTTTGCTTATTGTGTGATAGAAATTGTTTTGTATACTAGGACATTAGCGATGAATATAAAAAACGAGATTTTTGTACTCTGAAAGCTCATGATCTTCTAGCAGGAAATAGAAAATGAATATCAAACAAGCAAGCAAGCAAACAATTGAACAAATAAGAAATTAAAGTAGCAATAACTATATAGTATAAAATAAAACAGAGTGAAGTGTTAGAGAACTTCTTGGAGGGAAATGCGGCTTGAGGATTTGCAAATTAAACCTAGATGTGAATGACAAATTGCCATGTGTGTGAAACAGGTAGGGCAAAGTCCTCAAAGACAGTGTGTTCTAGGTACTACACACATCCTTACCTCAAGCAACAAGACAGTAAGAAAGTGACAAAGCTGATGTGGTGGAATGGAATAGTATAAGACATGCAGTGAAAGTAGAGTTTAGATGACTTAAAGCTTTGTGTGTATCTTAAAAACACTCATCTGGTCAGTTGTACAATTTAGCAAGCACTTTCTTTTTAGAACATATTTGTGTAAATGTTTTGACTTTTCCATATGCAATTTATAGGTACCAATTTCTTCTCAGGGCTGAATTTTCTTAAATTGTTAGTCTACATCCAATTTGGAATGTCTGAAACTCAGTGACTTGATGAGGATATTTTGACCATTTCTGGTCCTTTCTGACCTCGTTTGTATCTGCCAAAATATAGCAACCTTTGAGAAGCTGTGGATCTTATTAATACATATTATTTTAATTACCTTTCACATTGAATTGAACGGCTTGTCATAAGTGACACTTATTTAGTCTATAATCAGAGTTTGGCTCTGAGAGCCAAATGAGCATGTAACTGGCTAGTTTCTATGGATAGTGAACATGCTAGTTTGACAGTCTTAAGCTTCTAAGGATTGCAACGGCTTACCTCTGAGCACTCTTAAAATTGCTGCCATAATGACAAATAGGGAGGTAGGTGTTATACTACAGCTAATGATGAAAAGCAGGGATGGTCAAAATCCCAAGCATAATACCAGCTGTAAATGACTCTATTTTAAGAAACTGTTTCTTTTTTAGATCAACTATGAATGAGAAGCATGGAACATATTTTTCTGCCCATCTGTTTGTAGCATAGCTTAGAAAATATTGTCAAGCGATTTGAGGACCAGTTTGTGCATCACTTCCACATTCTTTTATGTAGTTCGTAATTTGTGAACACTTTGACTACAATTGGCTTAAAGAGCTCATTTGTATTGGCCCTGCGATACTGAAATGCCATTCGAAAGAGCAACATTTTATTCCTCCATGCATATTTCATAGCTCTTATTGTTAATGGAAATAAACAAACTCCAGTGCACAGATAGAGCTATTTTCATCCTCACATTCTGAAATCTATGATAATTCTTCCTCCTTTCAGCCTACAAAACATATAATTTTTATTGATGATATGAAAAATTAAAGAGATGAGTGAAATTGGAATAGCTGAAAAGAATGCCACCTACAACCATAAACTTATCAGTGAGAGTCTCCTAAAATCCTCACTCTTGAAAAATTGGACAGAAATTCTAAAAGAAGAATTTCTCACTTTCTGCTTCCTAAAAGCAAATATTATGTTGAAAATTTGTCTTTAAATTTTAGAGAGGGAAAGATACATCTAAGAGGAAGAAAGCCAGCCCCTCCACACATTCCAGTACAAGCAGAAAAACTCTGACTCTGTCAAGATCATTTATTTTTCCATTATTAATTATGCAGCATGAACAAAAATGCCTTTATATGAATTGTCTGTGGACAATCTAAAATTGTATTTGTGAGGATTTTTATTTAATTTTTGAGAATATCTTTCATACCTGTGATTTAGCAAGTATTTCTTTTTTTTCTAAATACTTTATCAATTTCTTCAGTTATGAAAAAGCAAGTGTGAACAGATCTTAACTGTGAATTTTATAATTTTTTTAGTGTTAAGAGCAATTTTCTGTGTGAACAACTAACTAGCTGAGACTGTAGATATAGATTCATCTAAAAATGTTTTTAAAGGTCAAGGAATACTTATTGATTTCTTGTTATTTTTTAGGCATCATGAAAAGATAATATTCTTGCCTTCAAGCAGTTTATTCAGCATCGAGAAACCAAAGCATAGAAAAAGGAAAACTTAATATAAGCTATGTGTGTGTTGGGGTCACAAGGAAGAAAAATAGAGCTTGACGAAAATAACATCTAAGTAGAGGTCTAATGATACACAGAGGCTGAGCAAAATAATAAGGTGGATATTAAAAGGGAGGGTGTCCTTATGCAGCAACCAGCATCTCTTAAGCCTTGCCGTTGAAAGAACGTAGTTCATCTTGGGAACTGATAGTAGTTCAAAGATGATTAAACCATTAAATGCATTTTATTCATTATGTAGTGGTCTGTGATGCCAGAGATACCTCAAAAGGCAAGAAAAGGCCACAGCTGAGGACACCTGGCTCAAACATCAATTAAGCAGATAGAGACTGCAGCTGGAGGCATGCCACTCCTGCAGTTGTACTCCTACCATAAAAGGAGATAAGAAGGTTCTCCTAAATTGGCAAAATTTATTGCTTGGAGAAGTCTTTGAAGTGAGTCCCAAGGTCCTGCTCATTTCTCACACTTTCCTCAGCATCCCTTCTCTTTGTTTGGAGATGGAATAAATATGAGGGGTCCAGAGAAGCTCTTTGCCTTAGCCTTCATGGTAGCCGCAGAGTCAAGAACTCTGAAAGAGGGTCTTGATTCTCCTCAAGCCCTGAAATCATGCCACTTGTCTCATTTATTTAAGCCCTCTCTGTACACTTGTTTGGGAGATTGGGGATCTAGATCAAAACCCAATAGTTCTTCCTAGAAAACTTGAAACCAGGATTTTAGACTTTTTTTGTTCTTTCTAAAATGAATTTTTTGTCTAATAAGCAACAAATTATATTCTGTGTTTAGCTAAAAAGACATGCAAACTTGAAAGGAATGTTTTGTTGAGCTAACACCATGAATAGTGGTCTTAATCTAGGAATAGAACCAAATCACCTTCGGTCACTTAACATTTATTTCACATATAAGGACAATTATCCTTAGCTGTCTCCCTTTCTGCTTCGAAGGTCTTTGCTGAAGAGGAAAGTCATACTGAAATTCTACTTTAGGATGATGAGAAAGTGTGGTGTAGATGGCTTATTGAAAAATCCCAAAATTAGAGACTGTATGAGTCAGAACCTATACAAGAAACAGAAGCCACACAACAGGAAACAGGGAAATTTTAATGTAAGAATTTTTAATTGTAATAGGAGATCAACAAAACATTAAGAAAACACTAAGAAACTAACCTAGGGCTAATACAGGGTACCAAGGGAGGAACAAACTGGGAAGGGTGAACTCTCAAGGCTGGGATTCTTAGAAAAAGATGCAGTTGTAACCCAATAGGTGGGAAAAACATAGAAGACTGCATGGTCAGAGCTGCCATGTAGTCCTCAGGCAAGTAGACAGTGTAGGGAGCTGAGCCTGCAGGGTGGGTCACGGAGGAGTGGTGGTTCGAGGCAGCAGGGTAGTGTGAAGCCCTCGGTGGGTGTGCGGTCTGGGTCAGAAGGGCTGCCGTAAAGAGGGCTTGGAATTTATGAGTTTGTCACATGGTATTACATTATGGGGCAAGGAGAAGTTATCAGACAAATGTGCTACCAATGCTCCTTTATCTACCACACAGCGGGATAAGAAGAAACAAACGGAAACATACAGGAAACAAGAAGAGAGGCCCTTTTTCCCTGTGACATTGTTCCAGTCATTTATCCCTAGAAGATATAGTAATTACTACAGAGAATTGCTTAAATGAACTAGTTCCACTGTCACAGAGAAGATAACCAAGGGTGTACTTGGGTCTAAGCAGAAATAAACAGATCATGGTGCAGAGATAAATTAAAGATGATTGTCAGATGAAACTGAATTGCAATATTATTTTCTTTTTTACTAAGGGAGTATGTAGATGTCTATACCTGTTGCTGAGTATGGTTGTTTCACTCTATTACTGTATGTCTAAAATTTGGTCTTTATTCACTATCACAGTGGTGAAAATTTCTATTTACTTTAGGGCTTATTTTTCTTCATTTCCCCCCCTCACTTATATGTGTGTGTGTCCTTGAGCACACACACATACACACAAACTTCACCTAAATTCTTACCCCAGATTTGAAAATTATTAGATTCAAATTTTCTAAGACTTGATTTACCTATTTTAAGGTGCCATTTAAAATATACCCTGACAATAGAAGAATTAAAAATGTTTGTGAAAGTTTAGTCCATCACAGACATCAAGAAAAATCAAATTCAACTCTTTAGTAATTTCTGCCTGAAATACAGTAACTTATTTAACAGGGTATAAATAAGAAAGATTAGAGATGATTTTTAATTTTTTTATTTAAAGAGAAAAAAATAGAAAAAGGTAGAAATATTACAGAATTTCAAAAAAAAAAGGATAAACAGTAAGAGATCACTGGCTGATAAATTACATATTGTCCTTTTAGAAATAGTTGCTCAAGTTACAAAATTAGAGCATACAAAGTAGACATTCAAGCAGTGAGACTGCAAACAGATCTGTTCAACAATCCAACAAGAACTTAGAAGTATGGTTATCAATCCTATACACTTATTCTGCAGTTATATCTTTTATAGCATTTCCTATTTCCTCTCTTTTTTACAATAGCAATTATGCATTTTTAAAAAAGTTTATTTAAAGAGAAAAAAAGCAAAAGAAAAAGGGTAGCAACAATATAAAATTCTAAAAGAAAAAGAAAAAAGAGAAAAACATTAGGAAATCACTAGCTGATAAATTACATATTGTCATCTTGGATGTAGTTGTTCAAGTTACAAAACTAATGGACACATAGTAGACATTCAAACAGTGAGACTGCAAACAGTTCTGTTCAAAGATCCAACAAAAAATTAGTAATATGGCATCTATCTTACATACTCAAGCATACAAGCAGTTATATCCCTTACAGTCCTTTCTTTTCCTCTCTTTTTTAGAATAGCAATTACATATTTTGGGTTTTATTACTCTTATAGTTCTTATCACTTTTTACATGAGACACACAATGTGATATTTTTAAATATGATTATTATTTATTCCACTAATGAGGATAGTCTCAAGTTGTCTCCATTTAACTATGGTGGCCTCAAGATCATCCTTTTTTATAGCTGAGTAATATTCCATTGTGTAAAAATACCACATCTTTTTCATCCACTCTGCAGTTGATGGGCATTTTGGTTGTTTCCAAGATTTAACTATTACAAATTATGCTGCTATGAACATGGGTGCACATATATCACTGTGATATGAACTTTTCAGTTCTTCTGGGAAAATACCCAGGAGGGGAATAGCTGGATTGAATGGAACTTCTGATCCTAGTCTTCTGAGAATTCTCCACATGCATTTCCATAGTGGTTGCACCAGTCTACATTCCCACCAACAGTGGAGCAGTGTTCCTTTTTCCCCACAGCCTCACCAACATTTGTTATCAGTTGATTTCTTGATGGCAGCTATTCTTTCTGGAGTGAGGTGAAATCTCAATGTTGTTTGAATTTGCATTTCTCAAATGACCACTGATGGTGAACATTTCTTCATGTATTTATTTGCCACTTGTATATCTTTCTCTGAGAACTGTGTGTTCATAGAGATGATTTTTAGTCTTTATATATGTGGGGAAATTTCACAGAAAATTCTGATGAAAGTACAAGTAAGTTGTTTTAGGCTTTCCCAACTGATTGAAATGACAAACTCATTTTCTAAAGGTCCCAGACTTCTATGAGAAGATAACAATTATTAATTGCTGTTCTGTTTCTATCAATGTTTGAAAGTCGTAATTATAAGGTCGATTAATAATTTAATCAGTGTGCTCATTTTAATAAGGTCTCTACCATCGATTGAGTACTTATCTTCCTTATTCAGTATGTGTTCCTAGGTACATACGCGCGCGCACACACACACACACACACACACACACACATTTCAGGTAGCAGAAAATGCTTTGGGTAGAAATGTGCATGAAGAGGTGATTATCTCCTAACTCACGCATCAGTTGTATTCTCTACTGTTTTATAAGCACAGCTTTTGTTGCTTTCCAGTAAAGTGCCATCTTTTGTATTGCTTGCAGTTTTTCTGCAGCCTACTGCCTAGGGGATTGCTGCCCTCTCCAGTTTGCTGTTGATCTGTGAGGTGCACACAGGGGCGATGGGTGCCAAACGCTCCCCTCTAAGCCAGTCAACTAGTGAGTGTCTTCAGCATGTCAGTGTGTGCCCTGCGGATGTCACAGGTTCAGCACAGCCTTGTCCCTGGCTATTGGGTCCTGACCAGAGGCATGGCCCAGCCCAAGTAGATCCCACCAATCCGCTTTGGGCCGGGAGCCGCTGACTGATGCCACCTCAGTTGTCGACCCAAGCCTGTCCTGCCCAAATCCAGTATGTCGTCTAGCCGTTTAGCCCGCTCTGGAGAACCCAGTTCCCAGCACTCACTAAAGTCTGTGCAGCTCGGTTTGCTGTTTCCACTCCCTGTTGCTGCGCCTCCTCCCACCAAGGGTCTTGGGCTCACCAACCCCCACTCTCGGCAGAGCTGCAACCTCAGCTGGATTGTGAGTCACCTGACTCTAAGATGCACCCAGTACAGCGACAAGAGCGCGCCCAGCTCCAGCCCTCGGTCCACACTTCTTCTTTATTTTTTTTCTTTTTCCTAAGTTTCTTCCTGGGTCATGAGAATTCCTCTCCTTTTGTCTGGTCTTCTCCAAGGTGTTAAATTCTAGCATCTAAGTTGGTTTTCTCGGAGAGGCTTTCTATCATGCTACCTATCAATCGGCCATCTTTAGCATCTCTCACTTCTTTGAGCATAAAAAGTCACTTCTAAAATGTCAGTCTTAGCCAGGTGTGGTTATGCACACCTGTAATCCCGGCATTTGGAAGGCTCGGGCAGGAGGACTGCCATGAGTTGAGACCAGCCTGAGATGTATGGTGAGTTCAAGGCTAACCTGGGAAGTAATGCAAACCCCAGAAAGAAAATACTGGTTAAAAGAAACAGAAAATTTTTGAACCATTTCTGTTTCTCTTTGGAAGAGTCTAGGAATTTCTCTTTTCAGTTATTTTTATTGAAATCTAGTTTTTACTTATTAATTATATACTTTATCTCAATTTTTCTCTTCCTTATCATCTTCCTTTCCTATGCTTTTAAAATTTTGCTTTCTTCATTTCCACTTCCTCACTTTCTCCATTATTAATATTGCTTAGTCTTTATTACTATTTAGATATTTAGTTGACTCTATTTGATATTTTTCTAGTTATTTTCTATTGTTAATGGTAATATAGATCTTCCATTTAGTATATATTTATTGTATGTCAATAATTTATATATAGTCCTATATATGTAATTATTATTCTACATCTATTTATATTTATGGATGACACAGTGGTATTTTATTTGTTCTTATATTACAACAATATCCAGTTTTTCTTTAAAAAAAAAAAAAGGTTAACCTGACTACATAGTGAGACCTTGCCTCAGAAAAACCAAAATAAACAAAAAAAAATTAATTAATTAAAATGAGAGTCTTCCATAGTGAATGTAACTGTTATGTACTGCTGCAAACATGTATTAGTAAAGATTAAAATTTTTTAAAAATGAGGGCCTTACAACCTACTTCAGGAGAGAAGAACTGGGAAGAAAAATCAGAAAAAATACTTCCCACATTTATTATTTCTTAAATTTCTTCAGCTTAAAATATTCCATATGCCAGAGTGACATATTTTAGGATAACTTGTCCTGACCCCCATGAAATACACTATGCAGTAAAGTATAGCATAATTAGCACTCAGTGAGTAATAGTTGATGAAGAGAATACAGTCATATGCTTTTCATTGCTAGACAGAGTATCTGACATAGCAGAAGGCAAGGGAAGCTTATTTGGGTCACAGCTTCAGAGGTTTCAGTCCACGGTCTGGCTGGTTCTAAAGCAGAAATATCATGACAAGAGAGCATGGCAGAAGAGAGCTTCATAACCTCATGGTATCTGGAAAGCAGAAAGCAGGTGTAGATGCAGAGGAGAGAGAATAATTTCCAGAGTGACCCACTCTGTCCTCCTCCTGCCAGCTAGGTCCTACCTCCTTGTAGCTCACTCAATCATGACCGCTGAGAAGGATTAATCCACTAATGAGATCCATGCTCTCAGTCCAGTCAGGTCCTCAGCAGTCACTTCATCCATCAAGTTGACAGTCTATGTGGACCATCACAGATAGTAATAACAGTGATAAGGAAAATGATATGGAATTGATTCCATGAATATTAGATATACTTTAAATTTTCAGAGTTCAAAATTTGAAAGGTATAAAGAGCCATGTAAAGAATACTCTACTTCCTTCTCCTCAATTGCCCTCCAGCTATGCAAATGTTATTAGATTTTAGCTTTCTTGCAGAGAAATTTTATGTATGTAAATATAAGCATGTACATAATTATCCTATTTATGGCACTCAGCACTTTTCTTTTTCATCTTATAGGATGGTGTCTCATATAACACAGGGACAGTTATAGCCACCACTTATTTACTGTTTATTATGTATTAGGTTTTATGCTCAGTATTTTATATGTATTAACTTATTTAATCTTTACAATAACCATAAAAAGTATTTTTATATTTTCTCTTCACCAATGAAGAAAATGAGGCATTAAGAATTAAGTAACCGTCCCAAAGTCACATGTTTAGCAAGTAAACAACTCAGTAGAAGAACACAGACAATATGACAGTCTTGTTCATGTTTTTAACCCGTGAAAGTACACTGGCATTTGTAGAAATTTCACGTTCTTGTGTACAACAGATAACTGAGCATTGGATATGTAGTGGCTGCATTTTTAATGCTCATTATCTCATAGGTACACAATTAGTCATTATATATGAATGTAGGAGGCATAATTCATGTGGGTTTCCTTGTGAACAAACCACTCTTGGAGTTATTTGATGTGCATATTCTGGGAGGTTCTTTCATGAACTCTCAAAGAAAGAGGTTGAGATGGTAATTTGCTCAAGATTACATGTAATGCTTGTTATGTTTTAAAACTAAACTTTCCCAAAAGTCTTTTGTTCAGAGATGGGGCTTTTGGAAGGTGATGTGATTATACAATGGACTTATCCACTGATGAGTTTATAGCTAAATGTGCTGTAAGGGAGTGCTTTCAGAGTGCATATCTCCTTTCCTTCTTTCTCCACTTCCTCATCTCCAGCTTTCTTTCCCCAGTGCCTTTCCGCCATCTTGTTTCTGCTTTAGAGTTAGCCAAATTAAACTTATCCACCTTTAAATTGCAGGTGACAGGTATTTTGTTTCAGGTAGAATAAAAGTAGAATAACACTGTACTAATAACCAGTAGAATTGGGATATTTATGTGAATCCATTCAACTTAACAGTGCATTTTAAAATTTTATTTAAAGAGAAAAAAAAACAGAAAAAGGGTAGAAATAATACATAATTAAAAAAATAAACAGTAAGAAATCACTAGCTTATAAATTACATATTGTCCTTTTATAAATAGTTGTTCAAGTTACAAAAGTAAAGCATACAAAGTGGACATTCAAACAGCAAGACTGCAATCAGTTCTGTTCAATGATCCAACAAAAAATTAGTAATATGGT
Organism: Hydrochoerus hydrochaeris; assembly: GCA_004027455.1. Taxonomy (NCBI): domain Eukaryota; kingdom Metazoa; phylum Chordata; class Mammalia; order Rodentia; family Hydrochaeridae; genus Hydrochoerus; species Hydrochoerus hydrochaeris. Next base: position 224,705 of record PVLA01003148.1, read on the forward strand.
CATCTGTCTTACCTACTTAAGCATACATGCAGTTATATCCTTTAGAACACTTTCTTTTCCCCTCTTTTTTATAATAGCAATTACACATTTTGGGTTTTATTACTCCTACATTTCTTATTGTTTTTTACACTAGAAACACAATGTGATATTTAATAAATATGATTCTTATTTATTTCACTTATGAGGATAGGGTCAAGTTTCCTCCATTTTAATATGAAGGCATCAAGATCATCCTTTTTTATAGCTGAGAAATATTCAATTGTATGAAAATACCACATCTTTTTCATCCACTCTGCAGTTGATGGGTATCTTGTTTCCAAGATTTAACTATTACAAATTATGCTGCTGTGAACATGGGTGCATATATATTACTGTGATATGACTTTTTCAGTTTTTCTGGGAAAATATCCAGGAGGGGAATAGCTGGATTGAATGGGGCTTCCAATCCTAGTCTTCTAAGAAATCTCCATACTTATTTTCATAGTGGTTGCACCAGTCTATGCTCCCACCAACAGTGGAGCAGTGTTCCTTTTTCCCCCGCAGCCTCGCCAACATTTGTTATCAGTTGATTTCTTGATGGCAGCTATTCTTTCTGGAGTGAGATGAAATCTCAATGCTGTTTTAATTTGTATTTCTCTAATGACCTGTGATAGTGAACATTGCTTCATGTATTTATTTGCCATTTGTATATCTTCCTCTGAGAACTGTGTGTTCATCTCAGATGCCCATTTTTGGAGAGGGTCTTTGAATTTGGGGAGCTTGATGTTTTTCAATTCTTTATATGTTCTAAATATAAGTCCTTTGTCTGAGGGGTTGCTGGCTAAAATTCTTTCCCACTCTGGATTTTCTTTTCACTCTGTTGGTGATTTCTTTTGAAATACAGAAACTTTTCAATAATTTGAGATCCCAGTTGTTGATTCTTTGAAGTGTTTCCCATGCAGTTTGTGTTTTGTTTGTGAATTTTCTTCCTACCCCTATGTCTCCAAGACTTCTACCTACCTTGTCTTCCAGTAGATTTAGTGTTTTTGTTTTAATACTTAGGTCTTTAATCCATTTAGACTTTAGTTTTGTGCATGGTGATAGGCATGGATCTAATTTCAGTTTTTGGCATGTGGAGAGCCAATTTTTCCAACACCATTTATTAAAGAGGCTATTCTTCTTCCAGTGAACATGTTTAGCCCCTTTGTCAAATATCAGATGGCTGAGTGTCTTAGTAGTTGTGCCTGCATCTTCTAATCTGTTCCGTTGATCCTCAGTTCTATTTGTTTGCCAGTACCATGCTGATTTTATCACTGTGGCGTTGTACTATACTTTTTTTTTGTACCTGTGATCAAACTCAGGACCTTATAGTTACCAGGGCGGGCCCTTAGCCAGCTAAGCTAAACCCCAGACCAATGTACTATACTTTCAAGTCAGGAATTGAGATGCTTCCTGCCTTGCCTTTGTTGCTCATAATTGCCTTTGTTATTCTAAGTTTCTTCTGTTTCCAAATAAATTTTAGAAATATTTTCTCTAGATCAGTGAGGTATCTTAATGTTATTTTGATTAGGATTGTGTTAAATCTGTATAAAAGTTTTGGGATTATGGTCATTTTCTCAATGCTGGTTTTTCCTAATGAAAAGCAAGGAATATCCTTCAATTTTCTAATATCCTCTTCAATCTCCTTTTTTTTAGCATAGCATAATTTTCATAATATAGGTCTTTTATATTCTTAGTTAGGTTGATTCCTAAGTATTTCATTTTTTTAGATGCTATTGTGAAAAGCAATAATTCCATCATTACTCACTCAGTGAGTTTTTTGTTTCTGTACAGGAATGCTATTGATTTTTGAGCATTGACTTTGTATCGAGCTGCTGAATTTATTACCTTTAGTAGTCTTTTAATGGAGTTTTGGGGTCTTCCATGTAGAGTATCATGTCATCTGCAAATAGTGATAATATAACTTCTTCCTTTCCTATCTTTATTCCTTTTATTTCTCTCTCTTGTCTGATTGCCCTGGCTGGTGTTCCCAGAACTATATTGAAGAGTGGTAATAGTAGACATCCTTGTCTTGTTCCTGATTTTAAAGTGAAAGCTTTCAGTTTTTGTCCATTTACTATAATGTTGGCTGTTGGTTTGTGACAGATGGCCTTTATAAGATTGAAGTAGACACCATGTATTCCAAGTTTCTGAAGGGTGTTTATCATGAACATGTGTTGGACTTTATCAAAAGCTTTTTCTGCATCTATTGAGATGATCATGTGGTTTTTGTTTTTGGTTCTGTTGATGTGGTGTATTACATTTATTGATTCACATATGTTAAACCATCCCTGCATTCCTGGAATGGACCCCACTTGGTCATGGTGTATAATCTTCTTGACGATTTGCTGCATTCTATTTGCCAGTGTTTTATTGAGAATCTTTGTATCAGTGTTCATTAGAGATTGGCCTATAGTTCTCCTTTTTGGTTGGGTCTTTCTCTGGTTTGGTGTGAGAGTAATAGTTGAGTCCAGGAATGATTTAGGGAGGATTGCTTCCTTTTCAATTTCATTGAAGAGTTTAAAGAGTATTGGCATCAAATCTTCTCTAAATTTCTTGTAGAATTCAGCTGTGAATCCATCAGGACATGGGCTTTTCTTTTTTGGTAAGTTTTTAATTA
>PVLA01003149.1:0-143619 GCA_004027455.1 Hydrochoerus hydrochaeris
GAAAGGAAAGGAAAGGAAGGGAAAGGAAAGGAAAGGAAAGGAAAGGAAAGAAAGGAAAGGAAAGGAAAGGAAAGGAAAGGAAAGGAAAGGAAAGGAAAGGAAAGGAAAGGAAAGGAAAGGAGAAAAGAAATTTAAACAATGCATAACATCATTCATAAAATTAGGGAGAAAAAGTTTCAAAGAAGAAAATGTCTTCTTTGTTTTCAAGAAGGCCAGGTGTGGTGGTACATGCCTGTAACCCCAGCACTTGAGAGGTTGAGGCAGGAAAATTGCTGTGAGTTCAAAGCCAGCCTGGGCTACAAAGTGAGTTCAAGATCTACATAGTGAAACCTTATCTCAAAAAGACAGAAAACAAACACGAAAAAAGAAGACAATATCAGGACTTCAAAAGCAACAGGGAGCTTATTTGGGAGAAATATAAGAGAAAGCCCACTGAATTCAACAAACCATGGAAGATCACTGGTAGTTTTTTTTTTCTTTTCTTTTCTTTTTTTTGGTCTTTTTGAGACAGGATTTCACTATACAATTCAGGCTGGTCTCGAGCTCATTTTGTAGCCTAGGCTGGTCTTGAACTTGCAACAATTCTCCTTCCTCAGCCTCCTGAGTGCTGGGATTACAAGTGTGTGCCACCATGCCCTGCTGATCACTGGTAAATTTAAAGAAAAAAATTAAAACCAAATAACAAGGCTCAACTGATGGGAATCTTTCATCTTCCAGGAAGTATTTGTGCCAGCATAGGGTGGGGGTGGGAGTGGCCAAGCAATATAGAGCAGGCCCAGCCTGAAAATTTGGCTCAGTGGACAACAAAGTGAAGTCAGCCAGGCATCAAATGCAAATGTGTAAGATAGGAACAGTGTATAGCAATAGTTTAGAAGTCACAAAGAATCAGGAATCAGACCGAAAGACTGATGGAATCCTCCCAAAGAGTCAGGGCAGCAGAGGATAATCAGCTGTGACAGACAACAGCTGAAGGAAAATAGGAACGTATCCAGATGATACATTGGAACCTGCATTAGCAAAATGCCTGGCACAGAATAGATACTTATTAAATAAATATTTATTGAATGAATGAGTGTGTTCCTTTGATGTTTAGTAAATTAATGAATGCCACAAATAATAGCTTATAATGAGAATCAGTCCTTAATTCATACCCTACCCTACTTACTCAATCAATAAAATGTTTATTATAGCTGGGTGAGGTGGCTGATGCCCATAATCCCAGCACTCAGGAGGCTGAGGCAGGAGGATCATTGTGAGTTCAAGACCAGCCTGGGCTACAAAGTGAGCTCAAGGCCAGCCTGAACTGCATAGCAAGACCCTGTCTCAAAAAGACAAAAAAAAAAAAATATATATATATATATTATATGTGCCTGGAATATATGAGGCCCTAAGGAACCAAAATAAAAGATTCTACCCTTAACATCAGTAACTCACGATTGAATGGCAGAAACAAGTAGCTGTTCTGCAATGTGACAAGTACTGTGACAAATTTGTGCATAGAAGAATAACCCACGAGCTCCCAGAAGTGGTATGCACATAGATCTGAAGGGCCAAAGGGATCAGGAGGGCCTGGCAGGAAAGCTTGGAAGTGGATGGGGGTGAGGGGTGCAGTGGTTCCAACCAGACAAACAAGGGCAGATGTTCAAAGATAAGAACAGAGTGTCCAGGGAAATTTTAAATGTTAAAGTACATCAAGAGCCAAAGTGGGATGTGCTAGGTCAGGGAAGAGAATCAAGGATGAAATAAAAGAGGCCAGAGTGACAAGTAGGGGTCAGATCATAAAGGACTTTGTGTGACACGCTAAAGAAATTGGAAAAAAAAAAAAAAGAAGTTGGATTTTTTTTTTCATCTGAAGGTGATGTAAAACAAATTAAGAATTTTAAGCAGGGGAAAGACATGATCAAATTTGCATTTTAGAAATAGCAACAGTGTGGAGGATGGGTTAGAAGAGGAGGCTGAAATGAGGGAGAATAATTTAATAGGTTACTGCAGTGATAAGTCAAAATTGATGAGGACCTGAACTCAGCTAAGGGATAACAGCCATTTAGGGGACAATACACAGAATGACAAGTCACAGCTTTTGGTCATTTTTAGGGAGCGAGGGATAGAAAGCTAGGTGATCCCCATTTTCTGAGTTGGAATCTGGGAGAGGGAAACAACAGAGAGGAAGAAAAGTAGGAGGAGAAGAGACATCAGTTTCTTTCCATGATTTAATCAACATGAGGAACTTTACACATATTACTTTGTTTTTACAACAAACCCAGATAATGAGTGTTATTAACCCTTTTATTCAGATTAAAAATTCCAAAAGATTAACTCACCATGCCACAACAAATAGGTGTGTTTCAGATCCTGGCCTGAGCCAGGTGTGTTGGAAGAAGTTTAGGACATCAGTTCACCCTGAAAGCTTATCACCATAGATGCAAGAGCTCTCCTGGAACTGATTTTAGTTGTGGTTCTGCTCCACCCAAGGGACCCTAATGCTGAGGGAGCATTTCTGTGTATAAAAAAGCCAGCTCAGAGAAGTCTGTCCCCAAGGAAACTGTTTCTCAAAGACCTGTCAGGTGGGCTTCTCCAAGAAGAATGTCATGGCATATAGCTGTATTTCCCCCAAAGCCTTATGTACTCATAGGTGGGGCTTTTGGAATATGGCTGGATTAGGGTGTGTGATACTGGATTATAGATATGATAACTGAATTAGCTTTATGATTGGTTTATCATGATTTTGGGTGATGGAATTGCCAAAGAGGGGAGTCCTACCCTGGGTATGAGTGGCATCGATCAGTAGGTTTGTAGCCTGGATGGACTATAAGGGGAAAGAGGGAAGGCAGGCTTGCTGCTTTCTGCTTCCCTCATCATGGACTGTTTCTCTTCTTCCCTGCCCTTCTGCCATGCCGCCCTGCCTTGAAGCCAGCTGACTATGGACTGAAACCTCTACAAACAGTATGCTAAAATAAAGTTCCTCCTTTAACTTGTGAGTATTGAGTATTTTGCCCCAGCAATGAGGAAGTAACAAGCCAAAGAACAAGTCTCAGGGTAATCCTTTGACACCCCCCCCCCAACTGAAGAGACAGCCCTGGGCCAGAACATTTTTCTTCCCTGTATGATTCTCCCTAAGCATTGAATCCTGCCCTAGGAAGAGGAGGTGTGCCTCCCTTCTCAAGTCTTGTGTTGGCCCATTATGATGATGTGATTCCCATGCCCTGTGGAACTGTGCAACTGTGTCTCAGTTGTGTCAAATTACTAAAGAAAGTGCAAAGAATTAATTCACCTATCCAGAATGAGAATGAACTGGCACCATGGCACTCCCTCTAATCCTAGTGACTCAGGAGCTAAGGCAGGAAAATTGCAAGTTTGAGACCAGTTTGAACAGCTTAGACCCTGTCTCAAAAATTTTAAAAATTGAAGATGGCAGAGTGATGAACAGAAAATAATGAGTATCTCCAAGGTTTGATGTCCAGATGTTGGAATATAGCAACATGAGGAAAAAGGAGGGACCCAGAAAGGATCTGAAGTAAGAATTGAAGTCCACAGGTAGAAAAAAGAGAGAGACTTCAATGAAGAAGGAAATGGCAGGTGATAGATTTCCCTGAGCCCAATTCACTGCATGAGAGGGGCAAGTTAAGCCTGCCAACCCATGGTAACTACTCCGCAAAAAATGTAGAGGACTCCACAAAAAATGCATCAATGGAGCAGAACACTGGATGCAGCACACTGCAGTGGCTAGTGAATTATTCGCATCAGAAATGCCTCAGAAGAGGCTGGTAGTCATCTTGGAAAAGGGCCAGCTGAGCTCAGCGCTCAGAATAGTGACAGGCTGTCTCAATCTAGCAGCTGCCTGTGTCAAGGTGAGGCTTCCGGGTTCAAGTTGGCAGGAGGTAAAGGAGACAAGTTCAAGCTGACAGGAGGCACATGGAATGTTGCAGGCTAAACAGATCTGGTTCCAGCCTCACAACCAGCAACCAGCCCAAACTTCAGCACAACTAAAGGTGTAGGATTGCTAAGATTATCCACTACCCCACCATAAAACTATAACTGGCTTGCTTGGACTAATTAACATAGATCTTGACTCTGTCTTCTCACTTTATCTGCCTGTGACAGCAGAGACATGTCTTAAAGTAGACTTTTTTTTTCTTTTCTTCTCTTTTTTTTCTTGATTGTTCTTGTTTTTATGAGTGTGAACATTGTTTCAAGTTTATTTTTGTTACAGTTCTGGTCTGTTCTTGTTTTTATGTCTCCCATCTCTCTTTCCCTCTTGTCTTTTTTACCAGTTTCCCAAAGTCTGCATGATCTTCCTTTTTCCTCCAGCCTTACTTCTAATCTCTTCTCTTTCTCCTTCCTTTTCTCCTTCCTCCTCCTTTTCCTCTTCTTTTTCCTCTTCTTCTATTGCTCTATTTCCCCTAATACCTTTTAAATTTTCTTTCCTGAGAGTAAAACCACATACTGAGTGCTTATTTATTGTACACAATTTTATGGTTTGTTTTAGATTTTGTTATATAACCACAAATTTAGTTCATAAGGTTAAAGTTGGCAAATTAACCAACCAGTTGGTTGTTTTCTAGGCTGTGTTTGATTCTACTGTTATTGCTGATTGTACTACTTTAGCCAAGGTGATGTATTGTTCTGAATCATTTGTTTTTCTTGGTATGTCAAGACTGAGATTGCCTAAGGGTTATGAAAATACTATAGGCCAGTTGCAAAAAAACAAGAACTAGAACAAATAGGCAACAACTTCTCATCCCCAATAAATTGAAGAGGTAGGATCTTGCCCTAGTCTCAAAAACTAAGAGTGAGCTACACCTAAAAGACATCTCTGAGAAGTCATCATCTCTTTATGACTCTCAATACTAGCAATAAGTCTACTCACCATAAGCAATTTTTTATTTTAAAGAGAATAAAACCAAATAAAATAAAAAAGAATAAAGCCAATCAAAACAAAACAGTGAAAGTGATATAGGACTTCAAAACAAGGTAATAAGAAATCAACAATGGCTACAGCTGCCCATACCATCAGGCATAATAGAATCAAACAGAACAGAATAAAACCAATCAAAATAAAAACAATGAAAGTGACAGAGGACTCCAAAACAAGATAATAGGAAATCAATAATGGCTGCCATAATATACCTTAACTTGAAATAGCTGCTTATGTCATCAAATAGAGTAAAATAAAACAAAACAGAATAAAGCAAAAACAATGAAAATGATATGGGACTTTAAAACAAGACAATAGGGAACAATGGCTACCACCTTCAGAAGGAGATTCCCCATAGTTGCTATACTGCATAGTGTTATCCTCTACATATATGCTCAGACTACCAGTTTTAGACCTGCAAAGTCAATCAAACAATACAGTCATTAAGTTGTCTCAGCCCATGTTTCTCCGAATAAGCCAGTTGCTTATGAGAGGGCAAAGCACTCAACACTTCCTGTCTGCCAGCCTGCATGCCAGCTGGCTCACAGGAAGGGGTTGGCTTCTTCTTGGTTCTCTTTCCAGGGCACATGGCTGCTACTGACTCACAAGAGGGGGTTGGGGTTGGCTTCTTCTTGGTTCTCTTCCCTGGACACATGGCCACCACTGGCACACCAACTATAAGCAATTTATAAGCACCAACCCATGAATTACACTTAAGAAAAAAAAAGAAAATGAGACAATACTTAAGCAAGATGCAACCCCAGACTTCCAGGTCACCAAAGGTGAATTCAGGGTCAGTGAGATGAAACAATCTGAAAGCCATCCTCCAGACTCTCTGAAGGGGTAACTGTGGAACTAATAAAGCAGATGAAGCTCTAAAAAAAATCAAATCAGAAATCAATTCTCAGGTAACTACAGAGATAGTGAGCATAATGAAAGATATGGTTAGTGATTCTAGAGCAGATATAGTTTTTAAAAAATACAGGAGTTTAGGAAAATGATGGAAACGATGAATACCCAGCACAGGGAAGAAATGGAATCACTAAAAAAGATTCAAACAGATACTCAGGGGATGAAATAATTCTGTTGAATGTATATGCAGAATAAGCCAACAGGAGGACAAAATATCAGATACAGAAGACAGGATTGCAGTTAGTGATCATGAGAAAAAGATTTCTTAAAAATAAGAAGGGACCACAAAAAATCAATCCAATAGCTTCTAGATGAAATATGACATAAGATTGACCAGAATCAATGAAAAAGCAGGAGCTATAAAAGACCTGTTCAGAGGCTGGGGATGTAGCTCAGCAGAATAAGTACCTCCTTGGTAAGCACAAGATCCTGAGTTCAATTCCTGGTACAAAAGAAAAAAAAAACCTGTTCAGTGGGGCATGGTGGCACACACCTGTAATCCCAGCACTCAGGAGGCTTAGGCAAGAGAATCACTGTGAGTTTGAAGCCAGCCTGCACTACAAAGTGAGTTCAAGTCCAGCCTTAACTGTAGAGGGAGATGCTGTCTCAAAATGACAAAAAAAAAAAAAAAAAAAAAAAAAAAAAAAAAAAAAAAAAAAAAAAAAAAAAAAGGAGAAGAAAGAAAGAAAAGCAAACAAAAACCTGTTCACCAAAGTAATGTCAGAAAATTTCCCAAGCAAGGAATGAGAGTTTGACATACAGATAAGTAAGGAATACAGAACTCCAGTCAGTGATAATCAGAAAACATTTACACAAAGGCATATAATACTCAAGAGTCCAGAAATTCAACACAAGAACAAAATAGTAAAAGCTGTTAGAGAAAAGAAACAAATCACCTATAAAGGAAACTCATCAGAATCATAGCAGACTTCTCAACACAAACCTTCAAGTCAAGGAGAGCTTGAGTGAAGTATTTCAAGTCCTAAAAGAAAACAATCTCCAACCCAGATTGATGCACCCTGAAAAACTCTCTTTCAAAACTGATGGATAAATAAGATACTTCTGTAACAAAGAATACCTGAAGAAATTCATGAACACCAAATGTAGAGAGGCCACACTGACTCCATTTTGTTCCAGACATATCCGGTGGACAATGTTACAGGAAAAAGTGTAGGCCTTGAAACACTGCCCCCATCCCAAAGTAAAAACATGAGGTCCTGTAAGGACAAGAAGCAAACAAGTTATATAATCTAAGCATGCACAATTTGAGTTTCTTTGTTCTTTATCTCAATAAAAGCTGCTTGCTTAGGCTGGCCAGACAGCAGCCATTTTGCTGACCCTTAGTGTGTGAGACTCTTTATTTTCCCTTTGCTTGCAGAACCCCAACAACCAAACCAGCACTCCAAAATGTTCTGAAAGACAATCTAGAAAGAGATAACAAGGATTATAACTTCATGAACTCCAACAGAATGAATCCACCATGAAAGGCAAGCAATTAAATGGGGAGGGGGAACAACAACAGGAAAATAACATGACAAGGATAAGTCAATACGTTAAGGTATTACCATCACCATTAATGGTCTGATTTAGCTCAACGGCATAAGAGCCTGCCTGGCAAGCACAAGGTCATGAGTTCAATGCCTGGTTTAAAAAAAAATTAATGGTCTCAATTAACCAATAAAAAGAAACAGATTGGTAGAACAGATCCAGAAGCAAAATCCAGCAATATGTTGCATACAAGAAAGACATTTACCCAGAGCTCCGACCATGGAGGGACTCAAGGTGCATCATACAAAGGCAGTTTGCCCACCCTCCCAGTAGGGGCCCCTGGCCCGAGCTGGGAGGAGAACCAGCAGCCCCAGAGCTCCAACCATGGAGGGGACTCAAGGCGCAGTACAGAAAGGCAATTTGCCTGCCCTCTTGGTAAGCACCCCTGGCATGAGGCAGGAGAAGAATCACTCAGCAGCTCCCATGAGCCTACTGGCAAGTGGGCTAAAAATAAACCCACCACCATCACCACCACCACCACCACCCCCATTAGCAAGTGAGCCAGAGATCTAGACATCTCTTGAGAGGCTGACCATATGCAATGTAGTAAATAGGGGGGATTTCCTTCTATCATCTCTTTGAAGGCAAATATTATTATCACTGTTTTGCTTTGTTCTGATTAATGATATTGCTCTATTCACTGTTCTGTTTTGATAAGTTCTAGAATGTCATGTATTTCCTTTGATTTGGCTATACCTTATTGAAAGAACAACTGTTGTGAATATAATGGGATATACTATGGTACCTATTACTGTGATGCCAGTAACCTGTTGAGAGTTTCTGTACTAATTTCACTGCACTCCCTCAGTTGGCTTTGTTCTGTCTTGTTCTGTTGTATTTTGTTACCTTCAAAATAATAAAAAATTAAAATAAATAAAAAATAAAAAGTAAACAACAACAAAACAGATCAGTAAGTTACTGAGCAAGATGAAACATAATATAAGTAAATAGATAATGGACTTGAAAAGCAAAAGGAGTAAAAGAAAGTGCTCTAAAGTATATAACTGCATGTATGCTTAAGTGTGTAGGACTGATGACCATGTTGCTGGGTTTTTGTTGGATCATTGAACGGAACTATTCGCAGCCTCATTGTTTGAATGTCCACCTTGTATGCTTTAATTGTGTAACTTGAACAACTATATCTAGAAGACAATATGTAATTTATCAACTAGTGATTTATTACTGTTTATTTTTTTTCTTTTTCTTTGAAATTTTGTATTGTTTCTTCTCTTTTTTCTGTTTTGCTTTTTTTCTCTCTAAATTTTTTTTTAAAAAGAAAGACATTTAATTAAAAAAATTAAAAAATAAAGAAGAAATTCATAGACTGAAACTCAAAGGATGAAAAACAATACTTCATGTACTCCATGCAATGAGTGTTGGGAGCCATTGAACCTAGAAATTCACCACACTTGTGGGAGGTGGTGAGCTGGTCTGAGAACAAAGATTGCCCAGGGTGAGCCACAGAAACAAGTGACTCTGGGCCCCAAAACAGCAAGAAATTAGGTTGACATATTATGTAGATTACTAGGCAATGGGGCGTCATGTGACATTAAGTTGCTAAATGTATAAATAAATGCCCCTACAGTGAGGGGGAAACTCCTTTCCTCCCATCCGGAAAGAGAGGGCTCCACCTGACCCCAACTTTCATTTTTTTTTCTTTATTTTCTCATCCTTTCACCCCAGGAACCTCAAGAGCCATGCCAGTTGAGGCAAATAAGCTGGAAAAAAAACAGGGTAGTTATCCCATTTGCAGACAAAGTGAATTTCAAGCCAAGATTGATTAAAAGAGACAAAGAAGGTCAACACATCCATGTAAAGGGAACAATCCAAGAAGAAGAGATAACAATCATAAATACATATGCACCAAAACTAGCACACTCAACTATAAAAAACAAATATTAAAGGACATGAAAAATCAAGTAAGCACTAATAAAATTGTAATGGGAGCCCTCAATACTCCACTGTCACAAATAGGAAAGTAGACCAAATATCAATAGTGAAATATCAGAACTGAACCAAACTTTTGAACAAATGGACTTAGTAGATGTTTACAGAGTGTTCCACCTCACAACATCAGAATACACATTCTTTTCAACTGCACATGGGATATTCTCCAAAATAGACAACATACTAGCTTGTAGAATATGCTTACATAAATGCAAATTAATTGAGATTATCCTATGCATATTATAAGACCATAATGCAATGAAATTGGAAATCAATGGCAAAAGAAACCACAAGAACTTCATAAGCACATGGAAATTAAATAACACCCTGCTGAACAACCAATGGGTCACAGATGAAATTAAATAAGAAATTAGACAGCTTCTACAATTAAATGATAATGCCAATACAAAATACCAGAACTTAGAGGATGCAATGAAAATAACTGTGAGGGAAATTTATAGTAATGAATACTCATATCAGAAAAACAGAGTGAGTTCAAATAAATAACCTCATGTTGAACCTCAAACTTCCAGAAAAATAAGACCAAATCAAGTCTAAAGCTCATATGAGGGAGGACATTATAAAAATCAGAGCAGAAATTAATAAAATGGACACTAAGAAAACAATACAAAGAATCAATGAATCAGAGTTGGTTCTTTGAAAGATTAAACAAAATTGATGAACCCTGAGCCAACTCTTTTCTTTTTTATCTGTGCAGCTAGTAATGAAAATGATGAAATCACAATGGATCCTGCAGGAATCCATAAGATCATCAAACCTACTTTGAGACTCATTATTCTAATATAATTGAAAACCAGAAGAAATGAACAGATTCCTAAATATACATGAATTACACAAAGCTAAACCAAGAAGACATAAAAATTCTAAATAACACAGTATTAGTCAATGAAATTGAGGATGTGATTAAAAATCTACCAACAAAGAAAAGCCCAAGCCCTGATGGAGTCACTGCTCAATTCTACAACAATTTTAGAGAAGAATTTATGCTGCTACTTCTCAATCTTTTCAATGGAATTGAAAGGGAAGTAATAGTCCCAAAGTCATTCCTGGAAGCTTTACTCTGATACCAAAAACTAGAGAAGGATATATCCAAGAAAAAATAACTACAAGCCAATCTCTCTAATGAACACGTACAATAAGGGGCTAGGGAACAGGGTGGGGTGGCACACACCTATAATCCCAGCACTTGAGAGGTTGAGGCAGGAGGAACATAGCAAATTCGAGACTAGCCTGGGCTACAAAGTAAGCTCAAAGCCAACCCAAACTGCATAGCGAGACCCTGTCTCAAAAAGAGAAAAAAATGAAAAATATGGGGCCAAGGATACAGCTCAGCAGCACAGTGCCTGCCCAGCAAGTGTGAGATCCTGAGTTTGATTCTTGGCACACACACGCACACACACGCACACACACACACACACACACATCTCAGTAAGATACTGACAAATACAATACAGCAAATCATCAAGAAGATTATACACCATCACCATGACCAAGTAGGATTCATGTCAGAGTTGCAGGAATGGTTCAACATGTGCAAACCAATACATTCAATACCATATTAACAAAGCCAAGGACAAAAATCATATGACTATCTCAATAGACGCAGAAAAAGCATTTGACAAAGTCCAACATTAGTTCATGATAAAAATTAGAATAAGGGTCTTTATCTCAATCTGATAAAATCCAGCTAAAACAAACCAACAGCCAACATCATATTAAATGGACAAAAACTGAAAATTTTCACTCTAGCAACACATCTAAACCTCTCATGTCTCTTAGGAGCTATTCCTATTCCCTATTTCTTCATTTCTATTACTCATTCCTTTTCTCCAATAAATTTGCCTACTCTTAAACATAAATAAAATAAAATAAGGTGAGGAATAATACAAGCATGTCACTGTCACTACCCTTATTCAGTGTAGTTCTGAAAATATTAACTAGAGCAATTAGACAAGAGAAAGAAATAAAAAGAAAAAGATAGGAAAGGAAGATGTTAAATTATCATTTGCAGATTATATGATACTCAACATAGAAGACCCCAAAAACCCCACCAAATAAGTCTAGATTTAAAAGCCAAATTCAGAGGCATAGCTGTATATAAACACTCATCTGGGCATGATGGCACATGCCTAAAATCCCAGCACTCAGGAAGCTGAGCCAGGAGATCATTGTGAATTCAAGGACAGTCTCAACTACATAGTGAGACCCTGTCTCCAAAAAAAAAAAAACACCAACCTTAAAAAAAAAAAAAAGAAAGTTAACACAAACATTGACAACTATCCTGTACACAAACAAGGAACTAGGGCTGGGGATATAGCTCAGCAGCACAGTGCCTGCCTGGCAAGTGTGAGATTCAATCCCTGGTACAAAAAAAAAAAAAAAAAAAGAAGAAGAAGAAGAAGAAAGAAACTCACTTATAGAAAAATTAGGGAAACAACATCTTTTCAATAGCATCCAAAAAAATGAAATACCTAGAAATCAACCTAACAAAGGAAGTAAATGACCTTGTTATGGTTTGTGTTTAGATGTCCCCACAAAGCCTCATGTGGTCATGTTGGGGCAGGCCTTTCCAAGGCTACTGAATCTAGTGTTTATGATTGGTTTGTTGCCTATCCCTGGGATTGGGGTGTGAGTGCTGCACTCACCCAGAGGCTGGCAACCAGCATATAATATAAAGGAGAGAATGAGGCTGTGCTTTTCTTTTTTTTGCCTTTTTGCTCTGTGGCTTTTGGAATCTGCTGCTACAGTGATCGGCTGTCCCTCAGTGACACCACCCTGTGTCATACTAGCTGAGTATGGACTGAAATGTCCAAAAAACTGTAAGCTAAATAAACCTTTCTTTCCTTCATTTTGGGCATCAGGTATTTTGTCTCAACAATAAGAGAAAAGTAACCAAGACAGATCTTAACAATGAAAATTACAGTACTCTGAAAAAAAAATATTGAAGAGGATATCAGAAAATGGAAAAACATTCCTCATTCTTGGGTAGAAAGAATCGACATAGTGAAAATGGCTATCCTTCCAAAATTGTTATATAGATTTAATGCAATCCTGATCAAAATTCCAATGGCATATCTCACAGAATTAGATAAAAACAATTCTAAAACTCATTTGGAACCAAAAGAGACATAGAATAGCAAAAGCAATTTTGGGCAACAAAATTAAGGGGAGCATCACAATCCCTGACTTGAAATCACACTACAGAGCTACTGTGATTTAAAAAAAAAAAAAATGGCAAAAAAACAGACCTGAGGATCAATGGAAAGATTAGAAGACACAGAAATAACTCCAGACACACTCAGCCACCTTCTCTTTGACAAAGGAGACAAACACCTTCACTGGAGGAAAGATAACCTCTTTAAAAATGGTGCTGGAAAAACTGGCTTTCTACATGCTGAAGATTAAAACCTGAACCATATGTTTCACCATGCACTAATCTAAAATTGAAATGGATGCTGGGGATTTAGCTCAGCAGAATAAGCGCCTGCCTGGCAAGTGCTAGGTCATGAGTTCAATCCCTAGTACCAAAAAAAAAAAAAAAAAAAAAAAAAAAAAAAATGAAAACAAAAAAAAAAAAAAAAAAAAAAAAAAAAAAAAAAAATTAAGTGGATGTAAGACATAAATATTAACCAGAAACACTAAATCTCCTGGAAGATAGAATAGGTAGAATTTTTAAGACATTGATATAGGTAAAGACTTTATGAACAAAACACCAATCCCACAGGAGCTATCACAAATTATCAAAAACTGGGATTTCATCTGATCAAAAAATTTTTTGCATACACACACACAAAAAAAAATCACCAAGAGAGTAAAGAAACAACCCACAGTGTGGAAAAAAAATTTTGCCATCTGTACCTCAGACAAAGGACTACTATCTAGAATATATAAAGAATTCAAAAAACCAGACAGACACACATACACACCTCCAATTTAAAGATCTTATTCAAAAGTGGGCACCTGAAATGAATAGAAACGTCTCAGGTGAAATAGAAACAGCAAATAAATATATTTAAAAAGATTGACATCACTGTTCATTCAAGAGATGCAAATTAAAACAATGCTGAGATTCTATCTCACTCCAGAAAGAATGGTTATTATCAAGAAATCAACCAATAAGAAATGCTGGTGCAGCTGTGAGGAAAAATGAGCACTTCTCCACTGTTGGTGGGAGTGTAGACTGGTACAACCACTATGGAAATCAGTGTGGAGATTCCTTAAAAAACCAAAACTAGAGGTTCCATTTGACTCTGCTATTCCTTTTCTTGGCATCTTCCCAAAAGAATTAAAATCATCATATCACAGCAATACATACACATCTATATTTATGGTGCCACAGTTTGTAATAGACAGATCTTGGAAATAGACCAAATGCCCATCAACTGATGAATTTATAAATAAGATGTGGTTTTCATTATATGATGGAGTACTGCTCTACCACAAAGAAGGATAATCTTGAGACATTTCTAGCTAAATAAGCTAAAGACCATACCTGAAATCATTCTCCTAAGTAAAATAAATTAAACATGTGAGCTGGGTGTGGTGACACATGCCTGAAATCCCAGCACTCAGGAGGCTGAGGTAGGAAGATCATTGCAAGTTTGAGACCAGCCTAGGCTACAAAGTGAGCTAAGGCCAGCCTGAATTGCACACTGAGACACTGTCTCAAAAAGACCCCCCCCAAAAAAACCAGACACACTTGTTCAAATATGGCATGGTTTCTCTGGTGTAAGAAATGGAAAGTATAAACAAGGACCAAAATGTATAATAGATATTGAGAAATGGAAAGAAAATGTTCAAGTGAGAAGGGGCACAATGGAAGGGAAAGGGCTAAATTAAAGGAGGGATAAGAAAAAATAGAAGGAAAAAATTAAAACAAAGCTTTTGTAAATAAGGAGAAGAGGGACTGAAGAGAGGAGAGGGGAATGGGAAAAAAATGGAATCAAAATATATCATGTACAGGTACAAACTCCCTAGGATGAATGTTATCATTATGTACATCTAAATGTACCAATAAAATAAAAAGATTTTTAAATGAAAACAAAACTTTTGTAAATAAGAAGGGGGAGAAGGGTTGATGAGAGGGAAGGGAAATGAGAAATAAAGAAGCAAGCCAAATCATGCAGATACAAATTTCCTATGATAAATGTTATCTTTACATATATCTAAAATGTGTCAGTAAAGTGAAAATGTAAAAAAAAATTTTAAATAAAAATGCTAGCTGGGCATAGCAGTATGCACCTATAACCCCAGCACTCAAGAGGCTGAGGCAGGAGGATCACTGCAAATTCAAGACCAGCTTGGGCTACAAAGTGAGCTCAAGGCCAGCCTGAAGTTCATAGCGAAACCCTGTCTCAAAAAGATGAAAATAAATAAAATTTTAAAAATAATAAAATAAAATAAAAGTTCTGGATGTGATGATGCATAACTGTAATCATAGCACTCAGAAGACTAAGGCAGGAGGACTGTAGTAGGTTTGAGGGAATCCTGGGCTATATAGTAGAATTAGGATCATCCTAAACTATGTAACAAGACTTTATCTCAAAAATAAAGAAACAAGTTCTCAAAATTAAAATTTATAAAAAGGATGGGATGTAGCTCAGTGGTAGAGTACCACTGAATTCAATCCTCAGTACCAGTAAATAACCATATAGATAACAGATAGATGGATAGATAGATAACAAATGATAGACAGAATTTGAATCTAAGTCTGTGTGACTCCAAGGCTTATGTTCTTTCCACTTTCAACCAAGTTAGATCACACAGGAGAAGTGAGTTTGTAGAGGATTGACAGAGAAATTCATTTTAGACGTATTGAATTTGAGATGCCCTTGTGACACACAAGTGAAGTCGTCTCATAAACCATTGCATACTGTATATCTGTCTTTATACAAGTTCTTTAAAGTCACTTGGCCTCTGTTTTAAATCTGTAAAATGGTGATATTACATATCATAAGGAGTTAACCAGGTAGATTCTCACATAATACTCCTGCTTCCATCAAGCACTCAATAAGAATAAATGAATGAAGAAGTTAATACCTATAATATTGGGGGGTTTTTTTGGGGGGGTTGTTTTTTGGTTTTTTTGGTACCGGGGATTGAACTCATGACCTCATGCTTGCCAGGCAGGCACTTAGGCCACTGAGCTAAATCCCCAGCCCTATAATATTGTATATAGTATTGCCGGGGCTGGTGGCACATGCCTGTGATTCAAGCACGAGGGAGGGTGAGGTGGGAGGCTCACCATAAGTTCGAGGTCATTCTGGGTTGCATAATGAGTTCAGCATAAGTAGTCCAAATTACATAGTCAGACCCTGCCTCCAAAAAAACCAAAAATGCATATATTCTTTACCACACAATTTAGAGCTTGATTACTGTTTTCTTTTAAGGTCTACTAGTTCAATTCCCTTATTTGGTCTCCATAAATGAGACTGTAAATGTCTTTATAATAGGAACCCTCTCTTGTGCCCCTCCTGCATGGCTCCCAACCACAGAATTAGGGCTTGATAACCAGTTGTTTCCACAAGTTGTCAACTGTGGGAGGGGATCAGGGCCCAAACATGGAGGACCCTTGGTCTCCTCCAGCAGCATCTTTGGGAATTGAGGGTACCATCTTCCACTCAGTCACCTGTGCTACAAGCGTGGAGTCATCTGTAACTCCGCTTCCTCTATCTCAGCACGGACTTTCTAGTAGTCACCTGATTCCAGTGATTTCACTGTGTATCTTAAAACCCTCCTCTCTTCCACGTCCTACCACGATCCTACATGAAACTTCATTGTCTCGCACCTCCATTATGGCAAGAGCTTTTAAACTGTTTTTCTCAAAAGCGTCTCCCAAACAGCCAGCTGAGTAAACTATCTAGAGTACACAACTGACCGTATTGTTTCCCAACTTCCCTTTAAAACTCCCTGATCCTGCCAGGCCCTGCCTCCCTCTCATCTCCTATCTTATCTTTCTAGCCTTGTATCTCTTTCCCTCTCAGCCTCAAATGCTATGCTCTGGCAAGAGGCCCATTTGTGGTTCTACCATATTTACCTTTTTGTATCCAACCTTTGAACTTCTTGGATTGCATCTTCTTCCTAGATTTTTTGTTTGGTTTTGGTTTGGTTTTTCCTCTTGGCCAATTTATCCTTTACAAATGAACTCAGAGCCAGATGTGGTGGCCACATGCCTATAATCTCAGTACTCTGGAAGGCTGAGGCAGGAGTATTGAAAGTTTGAGCCTACTCTAGGGAATTTAGTGATTTAAGCAAGGTCCTGTCTTAAAATAAAAAATAAAATGCCAGGGATATAGCTCAGCAGCATAAGCGCCTGCCTGGCAAGCACAAGGTCCTGAGTTCAATTCCTGGTACCAAAAAATAAAAAAATAAAAAAATAAAAAATAAGAAAGAGTCCTGGGTTCAATTCTCAGTACAAAAAAGAAAGGAAAGAAAGAAAAAAAGATGCAAGACCCCTTGTTAAAAAAAAATCATTATTTGGGGGCCAGGGGTTTAACTCAGCAGGAGAAGTGTCTGCCTGGCAAGCACAAGGTCGTGAGTTCAATCCCCGTATCAAAATAAAACAGACAAATAAATAAATAATCATTATTTCAAACCAGGTGTGGTAGTGCAAGCCTGTAATCCCAGCAGTCTGGAGGCTGAAGCAGAAGGATGGACATGAGTTCAAGGGCAGTTTGAATTACAGAGCAAGACCTTGTTCCAAAAAACAACAACAAAAATCTTTATTTCAAAGCACAGCATTGCAACAAGCTGGGACTCCTCTGAATGTGTGGTCTCGTGTGGCTGCACAGGTCACACATTTGTAAAGCCAGTGATGGCAGAGTTCTTAAATCAACCCCAATTCCCTCTGACTTATTAGCAGTCACTTTGTTTTCATTCTCCGCTGTCACTAACAAGGAACTCCTTCTAGCTCTATGCTTAGGCCCTTAAGTAGACCCTTCACTTTACAGCTGTTTGTTTGTTTATAACTCAGCCTGGTTTCAAACTCATGATCCTCCTGCCTCAGCCTCTCAAGTGCTAGAATTACAGATATACTTGTGCCCATCTGGCTTAAACTCTTAAAATAACTTCCTTCTGGGAGTCTGATGCAGTTGTTACACTTTTTCTTTCACTACGGGCATACAGCTGTGAAAAGACTAACACTCTCTTCCCAGCCCATCCAGGACCCATATACATAAAAGGCCACAGATGTAGCTGTGAAACTCAGCAATGAGGAAAGCATCCATTAATTTAATAAGGAACAGCTTCTAATAAGTCACAAAGTCCTTGCTCAACACCATCGCTCATGTGCCACCAACCAGGACCTTGGCTAGGCTGGAATAACCTCCCGCCTGGGCTTTTGTTCTGGGTCCAGAGTCCATGCCCTACTACAGGGGCCACATACAACATATACAACACACGCCTCTTGTTTTCCAGTCAGCAAGGGCCACAATCTCCAACTTTGTACTGCTCTGGAGACCATGGAAAGCTGGGTCTGTGCGGGAGCTTGGGAAAGGAATCCCACAGCAGAGTCCATGGCCTGCATGCTGGGCATTGCTGAAAAGGAACAGGTAGGAAATCTGTTGGGGGCCAGTGATGAAAAGGAACCTTCTTGTTTCTAGAATAGATAATATTAGGAATCAAGTCCATGGCAGGTTTGGGAAGAGGCTTTTCAGAATAGAGAGAAGGTCAAGTGTTTTCCAGAGCTGACTGCTAACTCCTTCCACATTCAGGAGTCTGTGACGGCTACCCCAACACCTGAATCCATGTCCAGTGGGAAAGATGAGCCCAGAAACTGTGTGGTGTGTGGGGACCGAGCTACAGGTTATCATTTCCATGCCCTGACCTGTGAGGGCTGCAAGGGCTTCTTCAGGTGAGAGCCTCCTCTGCAGCAGACACAGCCATCCCCCATCCTATCCAGCCAGACTCCGATCAGTCAGGCTTTCATCCCTGGTGCATGCCTGGGCTTGTTCAGGTGCATTACTTTCTGTATCTGAGTCTATTCTGTGGCTACTACCCTATATTCTGGTGACCACAGCACTGTGTAAATTGGTGGAATAACAGAGAGGGCCAATCATCTGTCTCATGCACATAGCCCATTAGTCAAGAGTACTTATGTGCCCACTATCTGTGAAGCAGCCAGGCTTACCTAAATAATCCTGTGACCCCATAAAAATACTTGAGATGTGTCATACCCTACCCACCCTTGAGGACCTCTGGACACAGCTCAGATTATCCCGTGCTGAAAGCTTCCCAAGTTTTTTAGACCATATCCTCTCAACTCCTCCTATGCCCATCTACCCATTTCCTACCATCCCAGAGCCTATATTATCTCTGTCACTTACAGACGAGCAGTCAGCAAAAGCACTGGTCTCACCTGTCCCTTTGTTGGAAGTTGTGAAGTCAGCAAGGCCCAGAGGCGGCACTGCCCTGCCTGCAGGTTGCAGAGGTGTCTAGATGCTGGCATGAGGAAAGACAGTGAGTCGGCATCCCACCATCCCAAGAATCCATTGCCTGTACCTCTGCACTTGTCTTTGTTCCAAATAGCACATTTCCCACATAGCATGCCAAACAAGCCTTTTGAAGCTAGGTGGATTATGTCACTATTATGCTTGAAACCTCCAGTGGCTCCTCATTGTTCTGAAAATGTGTGATCTCATGGTCCAGCTCCTGTACCCCACCTTTTGGGCTTTATTTCCAAACTCTTTCCCCCTTGCTCCATTCATTCAGCCACACTGACTTCCTCAAATAGTACATCAAGCACTTTCCTCCCTAGGGCTTGTATTCTATCTAACATGACCTCCCCTGGATACTGTATGGCTTATTTTCTCTCTCTTCTGCCTCTTGAGTACAATACCTGCCACTTAGTAGGTACTTGATAATGGTTGAATTAAACAATGTTTCTCTGTGCCAGTAACCAGTCTTTGTTTCCTGAGATGGTACATAACAGGCTCCTAGGCATTAAGTTGCTCAAGTTCATTCAGCCTAAAAGTTATAGTCAGTGCACAAAGTCTGTCTGACTCCAGACTCACTTGTTCTCTAATATCAACCATTTCATAATATGGAGCAACAGAAAAGAAACCACAGAAGCCAAACATCTTGGTTTGAATTCAGTCTTTATCATGTATTTTCTGACCTTGGACCTGTCACTGGAAACTAAGCTTGTTTGCATTTCTGAAATAGATAAATACTATCTGCCCTGTCTACCACAGAGTTGTTTCATCTGTGAAATCTGACCTCAGAACCTTTGAAATTATAATACCAGTGTGATGAGGAAGTGCATACCTGTACTACCACACTCTGGGAGGCTGAGGCAGGAGGATAAGTTTGTGCTCAGCCTGGGCAACTTTGGACTGACCCTGTCTCAAAATAAAAAGAAGGGCTAGAGATTATAGCTCAGTGGTGAAAGCCCTAAGTTTAATTGCCAGTACCGCACATAAAAATTATAATGCTGTGCATTAGGTAATAAGATCTTCAATGTTCCTCCAGAAGGCAAACATCTCACAGCTTTGCCACTTTGCTTTCCACCCTTCGTCTCTCATTGTGCAGTTTTCTACTATAGTGCTTCCCAGGCACGTAGGAGGTTGGTGAAAGCATGCAGGAGTCCCAGCCACCTGGAGCCAAGTTCAGGGAAGTTCTAGTTCAGCCAAGATCAAGTGTAAGATAGTCTCTTCTCTCCCCCATCGTTGCTTGCACAGGGCACCTGGAGACCCCAGTCAGGGACTGGTAGACAGGTGCTATCTGCTGGTCTCAGTGGTCTCCTTGTATCTTTCACCTGGCATAGTGATATTGTCAGCAGAAGCCCTGGCATTGCGGCGAGCCAAGCAGGCCCAGCGGAGGGCCCAGCTAACAGCTCTGCAGCTGAGTAAGGAGCAGAAAGTGATGGTCCAGACCCTCCTGGAGGCCCATACTCGCCATGTGGGGACCATGTTTGACCAGTTTGCTCAGTTCAGGGTGAGGACTTGCAGAATTTGGGCTGGGAAGTGACTAAAAGGGAACCTAAAAAGGTAGCCCAAGGGGAAGGACTGTGTACCCTGCACCAAGAGAGGACAAGTCTTCTGTAACCCCAGGCTGGGAAGGCTCCTCAGCAAACAGCCCTTCCAAGACAAGGCTGGGGCTGGGGATTTAGCTCAGTGGCATAAGTACCTGCCTGCCAAGTGTGAGGTTGTGAGTTCAATCCCCGATACCACAAAACAAAACAAAACAAAAAACAAAACAAAAACCACCCTGACTACCAAGACAAGGCTGCCAAGGCCCACAGGACAGCCTTGGTTGGGCCCAGGGCCTCTCACTCACATCAGATCTTTGCAGCCTCCACCTTACCTGTTCATCCGACACCAGCGCCCACCTGTCATGCTCCCTGAGCTGCCTCTGCTCATGCACTTCGCAGATGTCAGCACCTTCATGATGGAGCAAATTATCAAGTTCACCAAGGAACTGCCCCTTTTCCGGTGAGTGGCTTGCCCTCAACTTCTAGGAAACAAATATTTCATAAATTATCCACCTACTTTCCCCCCAAAAGCCACTGGTCAAAGTTAATCTTTCTGTCTAAATGTCAGTCCACAAATTGCCAGTTTATTTTTAAATGGTACTGGAGGATGAACCCAGGGGTTTTTATACATGTTAAGCAAGCACCATACCACGAAGCCACATCCATAGCACACTGCCTCATTTTGAGACAGGATCTTGTTATGGCTTTGAATTTAATTTTTCTTCAACCTCCCAGGTAGCTGAGACATAGGATTGTTCCACCACACCCAGATCTAACTTTGTTTGAGGGGAGTCCCTTTCCATCTCTAGAGTTTAAGCTTTGGTCTCAAGTGCCCTTGTTTCCAAAAATCCACAGGTCCCTGCCCATGGAGGACCAAATCTCCCTTCTCAAGGGAGCAGCGATAGAAATGGCTCAGATTGTACTCAATACCACTTTCTGTCTCCAAACTCAAAACTTCCTTTGTGGGCCTCTTTGCTACACTATAGAAGATGGAGCTTCTGGTAAGGTGGTGGCAGAACTGTTGAAGGCCTGGGTCCTTGTGCATGGAATGTGGTGACTTGGAGGTTCCTAAATCCAGTGTTTCCCACAGTGGGACTCCAGAGAGACTTTTTGGAGTTGCTCTTTCACTTCCATGGGACACTGAAACGACTGAAGCTCCAGGAGCCTGAGTATGTGCTCATGGCCGCCATGGCCCTCTTCTCTCCTGGTGAGCATTTCCCACAACCCAGAAACTTTGGCCCTGCCACCTGTGCCCAAATGTTGGGCCCCTTGAATCCACCCACCTCTGGAAACTCCAAACCTAAAGGATCAGTACCATTGGCAGGCCTGGGGGCAGCGTGTAGGCCTCCCCTTACCTTGGCCTTCCCAGCACCCTATCTTACAGACCGGCCTGGAGTTACCCAGAGGGAAGAGATTGATCAGCTACAGCAGTACATGGCACTGACTCTGGACAGCTACATCAAGGGCCAGCAGCTGAGGCCTCGAAATCGGTAAGTGGGCTTCCTAGGAAGGAAGGCTTAGGGAAGCATAGAACTCAAGATAAATCCCTTTTATGATTTTGCTTTGGGAAAACAGGTCTCTTGAGGTTCTGGTCCTTCCTGTGGACCATCCTGTTTCAAACAGTTCCAGCATCAAATTGCATTTACTGCAGCTTCATCTCACTTTTTCCAGATTTTTTTTTATTCAGTAGAGATGCAAAGTAGTAGCTCACAGGCTCAGTATAACAGCATTCCTGAGATTGATGACATCCATCACCTTGTCACTCCAACATCTCCAGACTAAAGTAGCCCATGAAGAGTTTTGCTCACTCTTTTTCCCAGGCTCTTCTTCTCCTCTCTAGGGGGCCAAGTCCTTGGATTTTTCATATCCTGTGAAGTTATGGTCATTCACAGTCTCATAGCCAAAGCCAATCCCTGGTTCAGTAGTCTACAATCTACATAGGTTCTAAAGTAAGCACCACTTCTGTCTTGCTCATTGCTTCATGAATGAGTCGGTTTGCCAGAAAGGGGATGCTTTATACCTCAGAATAATAAACCTACCTTCTAGAACTTGCTCTAGAAGGCCAGACTCTCAGATTCCAGATAGATGAAATTCTGGCCAAATTTGAGGCTTTCTATACACTTGGCCCTCAGAGGTCTGGGTTCAGGAAAAACTGAGCATGGTGAGAGAAGACAGTGTCAGAGGCCCTATGGGGACCTTTGGAATTTTTGATAAATTTGTCATACCAGAGTGTGACTTTCTCTAATGTTCAAACTTAGCGTTACTCAGGGACAGTTCAGGAGATCGGGGCCTCACGACAGAATTTCCATCTGCCTTATTTCCCTTCTCTCTCTCTGGTTTCCCTGATACTTCCTCCAAAGGTTTCTGTATGCAAAACTGCTGGGCCTGTTGGTGGAGCTCCGGAGCATTAACAGCATATACTGGCACCAAATCCAGCTCATCCAGGGGCTGCCTGCCATGATGCCCCTGCTCCAGGAACTCTGCAGCTGAGGCCAGGTTCATGGCCTTCCCAGCCCTCCTGGGCCATGCTGGATGGGAAAGGGAAAACTGTTGGGACAACATATTGGGAACAGGAGGAAGGGAGCTCAGTGATTACAATGAAAGACAAAAGCAGTAACTGCCTCTTCATGCAGTTGTGGGGCTCACCAAGGGGATAAAGTTGTTCTCCGGAAGCACAAAATATGAAGGAGGAGGCACCCTCAGGGAAAAGAGGTAATGCTCCTTCTGGGAATGGGGGACCCCCACTTTCTGAGGCCAAGATTTAGCCTCTCAGCCTCAGGAGGCTGTGGGATAGGAAAACAGAATGGCGAGCAAGTCTCATGCAGACTTTTCTGCTCCGAAGAGGAAATGGGCTAGGTGCTTTAGTCCAAAGGAAAATAAGGACAAGAGGAGGAAAATTCAGCCAGACACACCTCTTAATCCTTTTCCCTTTGTCCAGAGCCACAAGCTTGGAGAAGGGGAGAGTGGGTCTGGTGGCAGAAGTAGGAGCCTCAAACCACTGCCTCTTCAGCTGATCCTGTGGCAACTCCATTTCTGAGGAGGGCATGGTCCTGTTCCCCACTCTGCTCCTGAGACCTAAGGGTCACCCAGCAAGGTGGGCTCTGGAGAGGAGCCTAGTGTTTGGCCCCATGGCACCTGACTCAGGTTCAAGTTGCTGTGGGCCCAGCTTGGGGACAACCTCAGCCCACAGTGATGCTGAAGCCACAGTGGAATCTGTTGCGCCAGTGATTGAGGAAAGCTCCAAGGGCTAGGGTGACGGGCAGGGGAGGCATCTTCTTCTCCAGCACAGCACCTACACACCAATTACTATCCACCAAGCCTGCAAGGGAAATGAGTAACAGCTAGGTTATTTAACTGGCCTTGGAGAAAGGAAACTGCAGAAGTAAGGTAGGGGCTCCCTCCCTCGGTATCCCCTGATCCCGCAACACTTCCAAATTCATCAAAGTGACACTCACCTCTAAACACCATGTTGGCCTGGGGCAGAGTCAGGTGGTAACCAAAGGAGAAGGTTGTGTCCTGTAGCCTTGTGTTTGCCTCAAATTCCACTCCAACCTGAACCTGAGAAACACGGGCAAGGAGAGAGGATCCATCTCACTGAAGACCAGAGGGGTCCTCAAGGGGACCAGCAGAATGAAGGCAGCGTAACAGTACCCAGTACGAGTAGGAAAAACACTAGGCTAGAGATGATCAAAGCATGTTATACATGTGTACAAATATGCAAAAATGAAACTTACTAGTCTGTGTAACTAATATGCACTCATTTTTTAAAATGACAGTGAGAAGGAAAAAAAAAATTTGTGGAGGTCTGGAGTGGTAAAAGTTGACAAATGACTTGTTAGGGTAGGAAATGACATCGGAAGCCTTACCTGTTCATTTGCCCTGTGGTAATAACTTGCATGGGCCCCACCTGATCCCACATTCAATGTAGCTACCCAGTGTACAGCTGTAAGAACCAAAGGATGGGGGAAAGGAGCATTACGGGAGGACACAGGCAAGAACCCCAACAAAATTCACATCTGCCCCTCCCTGTCACTACCCTGCTTTACCCCATACCCGAGTACTTCCCAGCCAGGGTCAGGATGGCCCCTTCTTCGCCTGGTCGCCGGTGATAAACTAGCTCTCCTCCCAGCACCAGCCGATGAGTGAGGCTCTGCAGGAAATGAGCAACCATGATCACTGTGGGGGAATAAAGAAGCATGGGGTCAGTCACAGAGACCAGGTCCGGCCTGCACTCCCATCCCCAGTTACCCCCATTCCTGCCCATTACCCAAGAAGTTCCATCTCTAACCCCTAAACCAGATATGGCAAACCCGTAGTGCTGGAGCAGGTACACAGAGCGCTCGCTCTCTGTCAGTATGCAAGCCAAATGTATGAGTTGTTTTTTCTAAACTAAAACTTCAATATTCAGCTGTAATTGCAGTGTTGGCATTTTGCAATAAATAAGTGGGTTTGGGGTTGCACTTTGGGCACTTAGTCTGAGTTTCACCATCACTGCCCTAAACTATACAGTAAACAAAGAAGCAGAACCAACATCAGCAAATGGGCAACCAAGACAAAAAGAACCCTGTCCCAATTTCTCACCTGATTCCCCAATCAGGTCAGGATTTCCTAGGGTCAGAGTGGCTGTGTAATCATCTCCCCGATACTCGCCATCAAACTGCCATGTCAGGAACTTGGCCTGCTGTGTCTGAGCGGGGAGAAAAGAAGTCAAATTGCCCTCCTTCTTTCTATGATTACTACTGCCTCTGTTCCTCCCCTGAGTCCCCCAGGGCAGGATACCCATGGAGGAGAAAAATGAGTGCCTCAGTGGACGGAGGAGGGAACTGGGGGTCACCTGGAAGACAGCCTTAGCTCGGAGCCGCTCTGCCAACAGGAGCAGGACTTGGGCGTTGAGACTGCCACTGCTGTCCATATCCCCTACCACAGTGGGGAACACCTGTTGAGTGAGGAGTGTAGACGGTAAGGTTGAGCTGGGGAGCTGCGGCACTCAGCCTGAGCCCAACTAACTACTGTGGGATTTCATTAACGTTATTCCGCGCCCCCTGGTGGCGGCACAAAAACAAACTCTGACATCCTCACACAGGAATGTTTCTCTACCCGTTCCCATTCAGCGGAAACTTAAGAATCCAGTTACTGCCCATACTTCCCCATAACATGTACATTTCCTAATCCTTCAGCCTTAAGTCCCAGGTGAGCTTTTAGGGAGTTGACCTGGGGGTGTGATGCCCTCACCTCTGTAGGGCTAAGCTGCCAGTCCCCTGCATAGGCGGCATGGAGGTGATAGCCTGGCAGGCCCAGGGCACTCAAATGCACAGTGTGAGACACCTGAAGAAAGAAGAGGCAATGGAAGAGAGAGCATTCCTGCTTTATTTCAATCCCTCGTTCCACCCTCCGTCTTCTGCCCATTTGGAGGGATTCTCAAGAATCCCAAATATTTCAGGAAACGCAGAGGGTCACGGAACTTAAAGCAACAAGCCCCACAGGCAAGGAAAGTACAGAGAGCCCCCACATCCTCCCTCACTTGTCCCACATAGCCTGATTAAGGTTGGACTAAAAGGAAAAAAGGCTCTAGGAACGGGCAGAGAGGAATTGTAAGAAAGGGCCAGAGGAGTGGGAGCACCTGGAAATGGCTGCTCAGAACCTTGTTGACAACGAGCTTCACTCCCTCCATCTGTGCTGGGAATACATCTGAAGGGAGTGAGGGGAAGGGAAGGAATAAGCAGAGACCAGGAACCCCTACCCAAAGAGGTAATCTCCCCTTCCAATCCCAAAGGAAGGACGGGAGGAATTGACCTCCTTTCAAATCCTGCAACAAAATGCTCCACTTCATTTGGGCTCCTGAACCTCGCTGAGGCTGGATGCCCCTGATGTGTTCTCCCCTGTCCTGCTCCTATCACTGAAAGGGTACCCAGTATTCATACCCTCCCCTCCTCTGTGTCCCTTCAACTTGAGACAGCCTGATACCAAGTTCTCACCTTTGCAGAGCCGGTGCAGCTCATCGAAGCTCCCAGGATTGGGCAGAGGTTCTTCTCGGCGGGGGCTCCGGCGGGGCAAAGTCCCCATCGGTGCCAGGCCCAGTGTGTTCCCCATTTTAGTCCAGAGGACAAGGAGGGACCGGGATTAGCCTGGGAAAAGACGCTGTTGCTCCCTCTACCCCCCATGAACCCCACCCCCCATCATCCAGCTTCCCAGTCCCAGAAACTTCCACATGGTCCAATGCTAGTCCTGGAACAGGAAGAGTTGGAGAAGAGAGCATCGATGAAGAGCCTGAACCTCAGGCACAATCCCGCCCCATTTTTGATCCCTCACCCCCACCTGTCACCCCTGTCCTTTCGCTCATTCTTTAATCATCCCTCTCACCTCGGACCTCATCTATCTTGCTAGTATCCCTACTTTTCATTCCCATGTCCTCAAAACAGACCCGCAATGGAGCAGTAGTCCTTACCATCTCACACCATCCTGCCGCCCCTTTCCCCTAGGCACACCCCGGTCATCTTGATGGGGGCAGCCATCTTGAGTGATGGCAAAATTGGAGCTTCACGCTACATTCTTAGCGCCGTCTTGAGCGCCATCTTGGAAGCGGGCAAAGAAATCAAAGACCCAACCCTCTCCTGTGGGCTCCTCCCAATCCATGAAAAAAGGCGTCGCGATCTCCCAGTAGCCAATGGAAGAGACGGAAGTAAAAGACAGGCCTGTGGACCGGAGAGTTTCAACCCCCGCACTGCGGAGGCTGGTGGAATTTAATTGGTGGCGTCTTTGTAGCGAGGCTTAGATCGCCCGGCCTCTCCAAAATCGGGATAAACCTATGAGCGTGCAAGACATTAGCATGCCGTCGCTTAGGCCAATAAAGCTCTTTCCATCTCCCGTGAGGAAAAAAAAAAAAAAAAATCCAGCGTTGACACGAGTTTTGTGAAGAGTGACAGAGGGAATAACTATGAAGACTTCTTTTTGTCTTGGGCATTGAACCCAGGGCCTTCGCACTGAGCTATTTCCCCAGCGCTTTTTTCTATACCAGATTTTGAGACAGGGTCTTGCTGAATTGTGCAATCTGGATTCCAGTTTTGAGATCCTTCCACCTGAACCTTTCAGTGTGCTGGGATTACAGGTGTGTGCCATATCTATACACCAGGGTGAAGATTTGTTTTGAACCTTGGTTCATGTCACCCTACCACTACTCACATATACTTCCTACAGAGGCTCTGGGTAACCCTCCCAGCTTTTCACAGTACACCTCAAATGACTACCGCTCACAAGAAAACAGACCTGAGGGCTCAGTGGCATAAACTCCTACCTTGCAAGTACTCGGTCGTGAGTTCAATACCCGATACCGATTTAAAAAAAAAAAAAAAGGTAAGAAAATAGACCTGGGGAAAAGAACCCTTCAGACTCAGTGTTACAAGCAGCTGAGCCAGTTAGAAACATTATAGGCAGTTAGACAGGGGTAGGCCCCCGAAGAAGCCGGCACAGAGGACCAGATGTCTGATGACCTTGGAGGAGACACACACCTCTTGCTGCGGGCCAGATCTCAAAACAGAAGAAACGCACCACTTACTGCAGGTCAAATCTCAAGACAAATGCAAGCACACCCTTAAGTATAATTCTTAGGGGTTAAATCTGGATCATTTTATGCCCATTTTGCAAATTCACATTTTCCCCACCTTTGAGCCATCTAATCTCATGGTTCTATTCCATAAAAGTCCCTGGAAAAGACAGAGTCAGGGGCAACCCGCTCGGGACCCCCTTCTGTATCTCTTCAGACAGAAGCTTTCTCTCCATAAATATATTCTACTCTTCACCTCTGTTGTTCCTAAAATTCATTCTTCAATTTTAGAGAACACAAACTCGTGGACATAGTAGGTTGGGTGTTTCATTCACCTATATCAATAGGAAGAGTTTGGGCTGTAATATCAGTTGGATTCCTAGGTTTCATCATATGAACCCATCCCAGTAGGAACAGATGTTGGTACTTGAACATATTTCACATCAGCTACTATTATTGTTCCTATTCCTACAAGAGTGGGGTCTACAGCTCTTCTATCTGCCCTTTTAGTGAAATGGTAACTGACATAAGAGTTAGGGATAAAGCTGGGCATGGTGGCTCATGCCTGTAATCCAAGCACTTGGGAGGCTAAGGCAGGAGGATCATTGTGAGTTCAAGACCAGCCAGGCCTACAAAGTGAGCTCAAGGCCAGCCTGAACTGCATAGCGAGACCCTGTCTCAAAAAGACAAAAAAAAAAAAAAAATGAGTTAGGGGTAGAGGAGCATGTTCAGGTAAGATGGTTTCCTATAACAGAGGCCTTTTAGAGGCAACCCTCCCCTCTCCCAGTCTCCAGTCACATTAAGCAAATCAAATCTAGGAATAGGTCTCCAGCCTGTGAATATGCTTTACCCTAGGGCCAGAGGCAAACAATAGAGTGACCCTCAAGCACTATATACTCCACAGGGAAAATAGAAGATTTCTTGGTCTTTGGTCACTACCCCCCTTACTAGCTCCCATATCTCCACTCCTAACTCTCAGGAATGTTCTAACTACAGAGGTAGGTAGTAAGCTTTGGGGGCAAAAGAGTGAAAAATACAAATGTTCCTGATATGTGTTTAGCTGATTCCACCTGAATGCTCTGTGTCTGAACAATGCACCTCTGCCCTC
Organism: Hydrochoerus hydrochaeris; assembly: GCA_004027455.1. NCBI lineage: Eukaryota > Metazoa > Chordata > Mammalia > Rodentia > Hydrochaeridae > Hydrochoerus > Hydrochoerus hydrochaeris. The sequence continues at coordinate 28,961 of PVLA01003149.1, forward strand.
TCTCACAACTAGGACTGGGGCAAGGGCCAGGGCCTTGCCATCAGGAATGCTATTTGCCCCTCTGATTCAATATTGGCTGACCACCACCTCAAACAGATAAGGTGAATAAGTGACCAGGCACCTTCAGTCTTTCTCTAAGCAAAAGCCTTTCACCTCTTTTCCTGTAAGAGCTCTCTGGTTGGGAGTGGGAGGGCAGAAGCTGTTTCTTAAATTTGTTTTCCTGGGGTTAGGGTATGCTCATTGATCAATGCCTAGGAAGGTCATTCTGGGTACTCATGTTTCTCCCCCATCTCATTACACATTAACTCAAACTGGATAGACTTGATAGCACCTGCCCTTTGACCCTGACCTCATTCCCCTCCCTCCATTTCTTTCATACTGCCCCTGATTTCTCAAAGCTCTCCTTTCTTCTGTTACCCAAAACCTCTATGATAAACTGCAGTGATGAGAAGCAGGTTTCAGGTGATGAAATCTACCCATAATGGGATACCAAAGATTGAATGTCAGAACTAGAAATCTTGCTTTCCCACTGTATAAAAATCTAAGAACTGATAATCTCAGGTCCCAAAAGAATATATCTTAGGCAAATCTGAAGTGCACCCTCTTGGCCTCTATCAAGGCCTTGCCCCCAGAGCCCACCCCATTGCATTGAGTCCCCCTTGCTTGTCCTCATCTCCCCCATTTCTCCAGTTTTTTCTCTACAAGGTCCACCACACACACACACACACACACACACACACACACACACACACACGGGGGTGGGGGGTGGAAAGAGGGAGAGGGAGAGAGAGAGAGAGAGAGAGAGAGAGAGAGAGAGAGAGAGAGAGTGTCTGTCACCTGACAGTGGGCGGGGAAGTAGACCAATATATAGCTGTGCCTCTGCAACCAGACCAGGAGCAGACATCAAGGACAGAGACTCTGACAAGGTATGGTGAGCAAGCAAGAGGTGTGGACAGCACGCAAAAGAGGGAACCGGATTGGAGTGGGCATCTGGGGAGGGCAGGGACTGAAGCCCATTTGACATTATCCCTTCCCACCACCAGCACACAAGCACTGTTCCTCTGCCACCTTTCACCATGAAGCTGCTTGCAGTGACTGTGCTGCTGCTTACCATCTGCAGCCTAGAAGGTGAGTGTCATATGGAGAAGGGGCCCAAAGATGGACAGACAGGGCTGGAGGTCCTGGCCACTCATCCGTGTGTGCTCCTTTGTTCAAATCTGGTGACCAGAGGGCTCAAAAACTAAATCAAGAGCATTCCCTCTCTGAAATCTGGAAGGCCCATTCAAAGACATGATGGGATACTTATGGTGGAGAGGGCAGAAAGCTGGGGTGGATACTGGGAAAGGTGTAGCAGGAGGCTAAGATTGCTTACTGGAGACCCAGCTGAGAAGAGTATGTGTGTGTGTGTGTGTGTGTGTGTGTGCAGGAGCTTTGGTTCGGAGGCAGGCAGAGGAGTCAAACCTGCAGAGACTGTTCTCACAGTACTTCCAGACCATGACCAGCTATGGCAAGGACCTGTTCGAAAAGGTTAAGGCCCAGGAGCTTCAAACTCAAGCTCAGTAAGTCTCAAGGAGAGGAGTTCAGGGGCTGTGGGAGCGTGGGGAGAAGGAAGGGAAGATGGGAGGTCTCACAGGAGACTGAGCTCGGGATCAGGGTGAGGATGGATTCAACTTAAATTGGAAGGAAAAATTTATCTGTCACCCAAGGATCCCATGCACCTGCTAGACAGATGGAGACAACACGGAAGTGAGTCTTGAATGTCAGCATCCAGAGTGTATTCCTCTGGCCAGTACAGGGCCTGCTTCTCCTCTTAGGGATTCTACCATGGCCAAATGTACCAGGTCTATAGTTTGGGGACCTAGGTCAATTTGTCCTGACCCTTGCCAGTGACTAAGGTCCTTCACATTGACCTCTAATCCCTCTCTATCCAGGGCTTACTTCAAAAAGACGCAGGAGGACTTGGTACCTCTGGTCAAGAAGGCTGGAACTGATCTGTTTAACATCTTGAGCAATTTCATGGACCTCAAAAAAACACAGCCTCCTACCCAGTGCGGTGTCTAGATCATTGCCCTACAACTCCTGCTGGCCCCTAGAACACCCACGGGCTAGATCTAGAGCCCTTACCTCTACCTACTTTTCATTTTCTTTTTTTTTTTTTCTACTTTCCATTTTCTACAATAAATGCAGGAGTCAAACTCTGAGCCTTGTGTATTTGGGTAACAAGGACAACAGCAAAGTAGGGAAGGAATAGGAGGAAAGAAAAGGACAAACCTGCTTCAAAAAGAAGGATGCCAGGCATGGCGGTATATGTCTATAATCTCACCACTCATGAGGTTGAGATAGGCAGATTGCTGCAAGTTCAGGGCCAGTCTGTGCCATGACCCATGTGGCCCTTGAGGTTCTTAGGGTGAACAACCATGAGAGGATGAGAAAATAAAGAAGAGACAGAGCTGAGGTCAGGTGGAGCCCTTCTCCTCCTGATGGGAAGAAAGGTATTAACCCCTCACTGCAGGGACATTTATTTACACCTTTTAACAACTTAATGTCACATGACAACCTGTTGTCCTAGGAACCTACTGTTCAGATTGTCTTGAGGCTAGGTGTTCTCCAGGCTGAAGCAGCTTCTTCGAGTGGCTTGCCCCGGGCACTCTTTGTTCTTGGGATGGTTGTGCTCCAGCCTTGCATGTATGGTCAATTTCCAGCTTCAGTGATTCCCAAAAAGCCTGGGATACATAGTGAGTTCAAGGTCAGCCTGAATTACATAATGAGAACCTTCCTTGTCTCAAAAACAAAACAGGCTTTGGTATGGAATGTGGAGAAAGTGTTGAAGAGATAAATGATAGAAATGTCAGAGCAGGGGCTAGAGATATAGATAGTTCAGTTGCACTGACCTGCCCTGGCAAATGCAAGGTCCTGAGTTTGATTCCCAGCTCCAAAAAAAGGAGAAATATCAGAACAGAGGCACCTACATTTCTTCCTCAAACCAAAGGAGTCTCCTACAGGCCTGGGAAGAGCCTTCCTATAAGACATGGTTCTAGGAAAAGATCGAACAATCCATAAACTGACTCTTTTGGATACCAAAGAAAATGAGGGCATTGTAATAAATAAAGGGAAGAGAGAGACAGACTTGCAGCAAAGACATATTTTATTTGAGACAAAAAACTTGAGAGAGGCTGCTGGTTCCAAAGTATCAGAGCAGCTCTTTTACATTGAAAGGGGTTTATACTTAGGGGAGCTGGGGTAGTAGAGTATGAGGAAGCTGGAAACTATTCTAGGATCAGGTCATCTATCTTTTTTTTGTTTGTTTGTTTTTATCCTGGGAATTGAAGTCAGGATCTTGCACTTGCCAGGCAGGTGCTGTGCCACTTAGCTAAATCCCCAGCTAGGTCATGTGTCTTAATCCATGATCACTGGTCCATTTCATGTTTACAAAACATGTTTACATGTTTGGGTTTTTTGTTTTGTTTTGTTTTTAAGATTCACTACTCTTGAGGAGCTGAGGGCCTTTTGTTCTGGAGTGGTCTGTTCTATAGACAAGACTTATTTAGGGGTATTGATATTTCTACAATGCTAAAACAATGTGGGAAAGGGTCAAAACTCATGGGAAGATGTCCTTTGGACTTTTCCTTACAGAAATCCCTCAGAATGTCTTCTTAATTATTTTAGGAAGAGAAAAAAGCTCCCCCCCAAATTAACCCAATGTTCCAAGACATTTTTGAACAGAGAGGACTCTGTGTTTCTCCCATCCTATAATGAAAGAAAAAGCTGGACTTATTCCACTGCCCAAAAGTGCTCTAGTCCCTTCATTCTGATTTGGACTCTGTGTGGGGAAAGCTCAGTCTTAGCCCTTTGTCTGCTATTTTCCAGAAGCTGTCCATGGGACAGGATGGGCAACCACCTCAAAGCCTGGAAGTGGGTAGCCATGAAAGTCATTTAAAGGCCTGATAGGTATCTAACTTGGTGAACACATGGGGCTAGAGAAAATTTAGGAGCTATAGTATCTGAATTGCATCAAAGTGAAATGAAGATCAGTCAATGGGAGAAGAAATATAAATCAAAAATGTAGGACAAAGGAAAATGTGGCATTTTCCAGTAAAGATGTGTTATCACGTTATTTACTGAAATGCTGGGGATTAAATCCAGGACCTTGCATATTACGCAAGGGCTCTACCACTGAGCTATACTTCCAGTTCCCTATTTTAAAACAGTTGCTTCTCTACCCAAGCTCATTTCTCATATCTCATTTGAAATCATCTTTCTCTCAGAGAGTAGAGATGGCTCCAGTTTCTTTTAGGTAGTTACAAACTCCTTAGTCTGGCCTTCAAGACTCTCTTTCAAAATGTCCATGCTTTCTTGTGTAGCAAATATGCAGGGGCAAAGATATCTCAGTCAGTCATTTGTATCAAGGTGACCTTGAATGATTAATTCATTTAAGAGCCTGAATTTCTCCTAGGGGCTGGTGAGCATATCAACTGGTATAAGTAGCTAGAAACTAGTTTGGAAAGTGTAAGTCACTATGCAGTGCAAAGTAATACCCAACACAGGGTGTTGCCAGGAGTTAGCTGGAGACTCTAGACCTGTTTTGGGAGGGTTTCCGGATCAGAGGTAGAACTGGAAGAGTTTGGGGTAGTCCTTGGGGGACTCCTTGGCCATCCACCCATGTGTTGGATGAAATGATTTTCCACTTGGACCAACTTGCCCCCCTTTGCCTTACCCACTTCCAACCCTTATCTGATCCTGTCTCTAAGGTCCCTCCTGCCTGGGTCTCCTGAAAAGTCATGGATTTCCATAAAACTGTCCACTAAGAGTTTCACATAGCCCTAGATACTCTAGCTTTTCTGCATATTTGAATTGGCCATGCTATTTCTCAGACGCATGCACTGGATTAGTCCTATCTGGGTTGCTGACTATTGGGATTAAATAGATAGGCTCCCCCACCACATAACCTTGCAGACACTGAAGTCCATGTTGGGTGCATAAGTTTTTTCTTCTGCCCTAATGTCTCCAAAGGTGCATGTACTTCCAACAGAGTGACAGTGTACCCAAGGCACCTGGGATCAAGGGTTCCACCCTTCCCCCAGCCAGTCAGTTCTTATTCATATATTGAGCAAACAGCACTGAAATCTGTGAAATCTGTGAGGTCATTGTTCTGTGAGGTCGGGAACTGAGTTTACCTTTCCCAAAACTGTATCTCCAATACTCTGTCTAGTGCTCAGTGGAGGCTGAATAGATGATAAATGAATGAATCAATGGAGTCCAGTCTGTGGCAGCTTTATTGGCAGTACTCCCTTGCCATTGTTTAGTAGGAGCTGGGAATCGGGAAGGGAAGATGAGAAGGGGAAGGGAATGAGACTAGGAAAGAACCACCAATGAACAGCATCTTAGCACAAGTCTTTTACAGGGAGGAGGACTGGTAGATTAATCAGGGTTTTAGCGTCATTATTGGGATGGGACCAGCTGGCATTAACTGAGGGGAGGCACAGGTAATGCCAACCATGAGGGCTGCGAGGAGAACTGGAAGCTGAAAAACGATGTGACAAGGACATCTAGTCTAAAGTTACTGGGGTGGTTTCTCATGCTTCAGTGTTTCATAAGTCTCCTGGTTCCGGGTGCTCAGACCCTAAAGGTGGAAATCAAAGAATGAGAAGCTTGAGCTGAATGCAGGTCTCCCCTATACCCCTCCTTTTCAAAAGTCACTCACCGTGTAAATGCCATCTGATTTCTGCTGAGATGGAAGAGAAAAGGCATTAGAGAGAGATCCACTTGTCATTGAGCCCTTGGCTCTCCTTTCCCATCCCAGGGGGCACCTGTGTGAGGCCTCGGGCCAGCCGCCTTAAGGCTGGAGGGGCTCACAAGAGTGCTCCCAGACTCGAACACACTTTTTGCCCATGTGGCTACAAACACACATCCACACATGGCACACAACTCTCATGTATACACCATCCCCCCCTGCTTGATTCTGCCCCATCGTCTGGTGGCTATTTCACTTGTGGCTCAGCTAGGTGGCGGGGTGCATAGACTGAGGTGAAAGAGGCGCCTCTGAGCTCTACATGGAGCAGCAGTGCCAGAGACACACACCCTCCCACCAAAGGCCAGAGCCCTGGGCAAGCTGAGGGCCTGGAAGACTGTGGAAGGATCCATACCTCATAGCTGACTACAGCTGCCTTCCGCACTTGGATCTGGGGTGAAGAAAAGTTAATCAGTAAAGGGGAAGTTAAAGAAAGGCTCATCCTCTTACCCCCAGACTTTGGGGGAGAATCCCTTTGATTCCCCTTCTTCCAATGCATGCTACTGCCACCCTCCCACTTCTTCAAATCCCCACCCCACCCTGCCTTACCTTGAGTCGACAATAGAGCAGAGTCAGGATTATACCATACAAAAACAAGATGGCGTCCAGGATATAGCAGAGCTGAGGCTCACCCAGGGCCGCTGAAGGGAAAGAGGACGCCCATGGGGTCAGGGACCTCAGTGTGGATCTGGTGCTTGCAGGAGATGACAGGGGGTCAGGGCCTGGAAAGGAGCCCTCTGTGGGAAGTAACTGTCTTCCTCTACAGACTCCTGTTGCTCTTTCTTTTCTCCTTCCCTCAGTAGGGCAGAGATAGAGATTCAATAGAATCCATGCAGGATTTACAAACACTGAGTTGAAGAGTTCCCCCTCAGCCCAACCCTCTCTTTTTAGCCCTGTGGCTTCTCAGACAGCATTGAGCACTTTGTCCACCTCAAGGACTCATCTAAGTTCATTGGGCTGAGACCAAAACCTCAGCCCGGGGAGGAAGGGGCGAGAGGCAGTGTCAATTTCAGCGAAGAAACCACAGGAGTGTCTCTGCTAAGTCCTGTGACCTGTGGCTGAGGGCTGGACAGGAAGGATGTGAGCTGGGGAAGGGAGGGAAGGCAATTACTCTATTATTGGTCATCTAGCGTGAGCCTCATGCTTTCTGACCCACAAGACACTTCAGTATGCAAAAAAGTATCCACTTTCCTTGGTTGTATAGACACCACTGGCCCTGCATATGAGGCTGGGAGAATGACAGGAGGCCCAAGAGAATGACCACAAACTAAATCCAAAATGTAGATTCCTTTTCCATCTACTCTGTTCTTTCACTCACCCTGGGCCTCTGAGAGGGGAAGTTATGCGTAATTTAAAAAAATCACATACAGCCTGGGCTCCAGAGACTGCTCCTAACTCTGAACAGGACCGACAGAGTACATGTGACTAACATGGGTCAAGTACTGACACTGGCCAAGTACTTTTCTGCAACACTCTCACACGAGCTATTGCACAAATCTTAAAACTACCCTGTGAGGGAAACATGTCTTCACCATTTTACGGATAACAAAACCCAAGTGCTCGGAAAAACTAAGTAACTCATTCAGGGCTCAAGTTGAGTGACACAGCCAGAACTCAAATCCAGGTTGCCTGTCTCCAGAGCCTGTACTTTCCTTTATGTCCTGACGTCCCAGCCTCCGTCATTGCCAGGAAGCTGCCTAGTGGTTCATTTAATTTTTTCCTCCACCTTCTTGGGCCGGATAGTGGAACTCCTCCCCAGGCAAACGCTTTCAATTTCTCCAGTTTCACTAGTTTATCAACCTCTTCCTCCCCAAAATTCTGCCACCAACCCGTTCCAAAATACACACACGAACACCCTCCCTGTTAGACAACCCAAGGCAAGCAAATGCTCTTAGCCTTTGAGCTGCTGGGGCCTTCCCTCATCTGCCTCTATTTCTCAGCTGTTCAGGTCTCCAGGCCTGAGCATTTCGTGGCATCCGCCCTCCTCTTGGTTGCTGACAGAAGTGTGCCCTAAAAGGCCTCCAGCTGGGTTTCCCTTGATGACCCCTTGCCTCCCCACAAAGCCCAAGGACAGCCTCCCCGCCAGCCCGAAGTGGGTTGTGGACATTTAAGTAGCTAGCAAATGGCTCTGAGCACACAGGACCGTAGACACCCCCATCCCAGGGGATGGGGAAATAAAGTTCTCTTCCCAGACCAGCTCTTCATGCTATACAAAAACTCTCTTCCTCTGCCAGACGGACCCTTCACATCAATCCTGAAAAAAGCCTGGAATGAGGTAGGGACTAAGAAGGAGGGATCCAGGACTAGCACCACCCCCTCCAGGGGTCTGCATAGGAGCAGTGTCAGGGGTCATGTCTGTCTGAGCCCTGTGCCCACCATCAGCCTTCCTCCTCCTGTTCTTGACCTGGCCCTTGAACACGTCTTTGATGCCCACCCTGAAGCCAACTCACTGGCCCTCACTAACTAAACCTTCTCACCTGCTTGTTCAACCAAAAGAAGTAAGAGCAAGACCACTGCTGGACACATCATGGGCAGGGGGCTGAGGGGCTGTGAGCTGGCGATCAGATCTCTGACAGCGCTGTGCAGCTGTGCTCCGCTAGCAGGTCCCAGACCACAGAGTTCCCCCCTTCCTGCCCCGCCTTCCCCAACACTTTGGCCCCTTCCCCTTCCTGCACCAGAGGCCGGGCGGTGCCCGGAAGGGCCAACTAGAGAAGCTGGGAGATCTGGGCTCAGCCTCTGCCTTTCAATGACCACCCTCTTAACCCCTACAACCAATGAGGAGACTCACACTTGCGAAAGGCTGTTTTCACTCTTTCCCCCCGCCCTGCTGAGCTACATGGGCAAGACAGTGCTCTCAAGATTCCCTTGAACCCCACTACAGACCTTTCCTTCCCACCAGTAGCATGATACCCAGCTTGATTTGAGGAGTTTACCAATTTGTGTGGATACCGAGATGGTTTGGACAGGAGGAAGTGAGGGGAAAAGGGGAAATGGAGAATACAAAAATAGAAAGGACGAGAAAACAGAGGAGGAGGGAACACAAGAAGAACTGCTAGGAGCTAAGTCTAACAGAAACACAAAGTAAAACCCAAGAAGACACCAACAAAGACATACCAAGCCAGGTGTGGTGGGGCATACCTGTAATCCTAGCACTCAGAAGGCTGAGGCAGGATGATCACAAGGTTGAGGCCAGCCTGAGCTACACAGTGAATTCAAGGTCAGTTTGAACTACACAGTGAGACCCTGTCTCAAAAAACAAAAGAAAATAAAACAAAAGAAAAGACATACCAGGTGTTTGTGTTTAGGGGCCACAAGGCGGCTAATTTATTATTTCTCCTTTTCTAGTACATGCACAGGAAGTCCACACAGCTAAGTGTACATGTACATGTGCACAAAGCCTCATGTCGAATGAGGAACAGGCTCTGCAGAGGCAGCTGCTAGACAATGCTGTTCCCTCCTTACCGATCTATTTCTCCAAACACAATATCTTGGGTACCTAGAAGGTCAGAGCAGAGAGAAGTACTGTTACCAAAGAGCCAGAATTCACTGCTGTGTCCACGAGACGGAGATCTTGAGTCCATGCCATAATGTGCTGAATAGGGGCTATTTGGTTTCTGTCCCCACTGGACAGAAACCAAACTCCTTGTCCAGAACATCTCCACTACATAACAAGTCTCATACCTATGATGGCAACGACATCCGCCAACATGTGTCCCTGAGACATCATGTCCAAGCCAGCCTGAGGGATATAGACAGCAACAGGGTTAGCCCAGATTTGCAGCAGGGAGAAGACCTCACAAAAACCTTAACAAAGGAGAATAAACTGCTGGATTTACTGGAGTTAGAATCATTGGGTTTACTTCTTACCAGGTGGGCAAAACCAGGAGCCTTGATCTTGCAACGGTAAGGGCGGCTGCTACCATCAGACACTAGGTACACCCCGAACTCTCCCTGTCCAAAGAGGAAGGTAGGAACCTTGTCAATAGGGAGGACACTTGGCTTTGCCCAACAGACCTCTCAGTTCATCCTAATGAACAGCCCTTCTGTTCTCCTCTCCCTCCCCGCTGGGCAAGCATTCTATTGAATGGTGACCTCTGCCACCCACTCTACATACAGCTTTTCCTTCCTGTTGTCTCACCTTGGGAGCCTCAATAGCAGTGTATGTGGCTCCTGGAGGAACTTGGTAGCCCTCAGTATACAACTTGAAGTGATGGATTAGTGACTCCATGGAAGTCTGAAGACGACAAAGGCAGCATCACTGAAGCAGACCCAGCTGCCTCCTAGGCCTTCCCTCAGCAACAGAATCTCCACCCCCTACTGACTGAAACCTACATGGAAGTCAGTAAGCAGAGAAGATACAGAATAAAAAGGAGAGCTAGGAGAGGTTGAGATTCTTACACAGTAAAGAAGCAAAACTGAAAAGTAGAATTTAATCCAAGGATTCTCCTCCCTGACCACTGGTCCCTTCCAATATTGCACTGCCCCTCTCCCTGAAGCCGACCTTCATCTCTGCACGCTTGGGTGGAGACACTTTGGCATCATCAACCTTGATCTCTCCAGGAGGCATCTTGTTCAGACACTGCTGGATGATTCGAAGGGACTGACGCATCTCCTCTACCCGACAGAGGTACCTACAGTGGGTGAAACAGACAGCAAGAGTAGAGCAGGCAAAGAAGCAGCTCCAGGGGTGGGAAGATGCCCACTAGCTGACCTCAAGAGTTAGGGAAATGTTTTTTACTCTTCTGCTAGAACAGCACCTCTGCATGGTGTGACTGCTCATGTGAACCCTAAAGTATTCTGATCCTGTATTGAGTCCTTCCCCAAATCCTCTCCTTACTTTCTCAGACCATGGCCTAGAGTGTTTCCCTCCTTACCCTCTTAAATACTTTTTGAACTGCAGAATGCAGGGTCAGATGGAAAAACAAACAAAACCATCAGAGCAAAGTGTAGGGTCAGCAAAGAGGAATGGAATTTTAGACTTAGAATTCAGTAGAAAGAACACCCAATTAGGAAGAGTATAGTCTTAACCATTAACAGCACCAATCCCAGGTTAATCCGTAACTTTTATGCCCCAGACATCAGTTAACAAAATGCAGCCTAAACTAGTTCTTGGTAAAACAGGGATTATGGGAGGGTAAAATAAGCTGCCATAGATGTACAACCTAGTCTGTTCTTTCAGTACTGGGGATAGAATCCAGGGCCTTACAAATACTAAATGTGTTCTACCACTGAGTTATATCCCCAAGCCACGTAACCTAGTTTAACACATACCTGAGTTCCCATAGATACTTGGAAGCAGGGTAGACAGGAAAGTAGTGAGGGAAAAATTTAGGCAGGGGCAAGGAGCCGGACAATGACTAAGAAAGGATCTGGGCCTTACCTGTCATAGCAGTCTCCTCGAGAACCAACAGGGACATCAAACTCCACCTGCTCATAAACATCATAGGGCTGAGTCTTGCGCAGATCCCACTGGATTCCTGAGCCCCGGAGCATCACTCCGCTGTAGGGTACAAAGGGCATCACAGGCTGTACCCCACAAAGCAATAAAGGAGGCACATTTTTCTGTCTCCCCTTCTCCCACACTCCTGGTATGGGACACAAAGTGAGGGCACAACAAGCAGGGCATGCAACATCCTTGAAAGTCAAGGCGAGAACTCCCCACTCCCATCCCCATCTCCAAGGACAGAAGTTGTATTCTCTCACCTAAAACCATAGTTAAGGGCATCTTCTGCTTTTACAACCCCAATGTCGACTGTTCGATTTCGCCAGATCCTATTGTTAGTCAGCATCTATCAATCAAGAAAACTAGCATGGCGATACTCTTCATAACAATCCTCAAATACCTCTATATTTCTTTGTAGGCAGGAACTAAAACCTCAAAAGCCTTTTTGAGGAGGGGGGTTTCCTACTCACTTCTACCTTACCTCCTCCACTTCATCAATCCGAAGAGAGAAGTTCTTAGAAAACTGATAGATGTCATCCATAAGGCCAAGGGGTAGGTCCTAGAAGGTGCCAAGCCGCGGAGAGAATGAACACAGCTGAGCCTCCTTAAGAACAGCCAGCTCACACCCCTCTTCCAAGGAACAGTGAGTCCCCATCAGCCGGTGCTGCCCTCCAGTGGCCACAGAGGGAAGCGGACAAGGCTGGAAATCCCCAGGCAGAGGAGCCCCTCACCTGGTGCACTCCTCCAGGTCGGATGTAAGCAGCATGCATTCGGGCTCCGGACACCCGCTCATAGAACTCAAACATCTTGATAAGACACACTGGGAATTAGTCACAAAATACTGGGCCCCTAAGTCCAATAACATGGTGGCCAACTATCCTGCCTTCTTGTCCCAACTGATCTCTCATGATACAGTCCCTAACTGAATTTACCTTTCCCCCCCTAAATGGTCTCCCTCTTCTTTTAGTCATGTTGTTTTCATATTTCCCCTACTTCCTGTACTTACTTCCCTAATCCTGCCTACGCTTCCCTCTCTTACCTTTTCCCGTTCCTCAAACATCCAGAAGAAAGGGGTCATGGCCCCAATGTCCAGGGCATGTGTGGTCACAGCCATGATGTGGTTCAAAAGTCGTGTGATTTCCCCAAACAGCACTGTGGCGAAGGGAAGACAAGAAGAGACGCATACTAAACCCACAGATCCAGCCCGGAGAGCAGTCCGGGCAGAGCTTGGGGGCTGGACACTAAGCTTGGATTCCAAAATGTTCCTATGATGGGGAGGGGTTGGTGAAGGCACTGTGCTGTGCTCGCAGTGGGCAGCAGGGATAAGGGGTAGCACATACCTCGGATCCACTGTGCCCGGGGAGGAGGCTGGATGTTTAGCAGCTTCTCCACTGCTAGTGAATACGCCTGCTCATTACACATCATGGACACATAGTCTAAGCGGTCAAAGTATGGAAGGGCCTGGGAAAGGGGAAATCCAGGTCACAGCTAAGAGGCCCATGAGCCCAAAGCCCCTTGCCATAAGCCTGGCATTGAAGGTGGTGCTGCATGAGCCCCCCTTCTCGCAGCAGTCCCACCAGGGCAGGATAGACAGCCCAGGAACCAACAGCATGCTGGCAAACATTTAAAGCCTGGCTCTCTAGGGCTGGGGGTTTAGCTCAGCAACACAAGCGTCTGCTTGGCAAGCGCGAGGTCCTGAGTTTGATCCCTGGTACCAAAAATAAATAAATAAAATAAAATAAAACCTGGGTCTCCACAGTAAGGGGAAAATCCAGATCTGTCAATTTCCATGCTAAAAATACTCCCACCATGGCCAACTTTAAGTTACCAACATTACACAGCCGAGTGCAGCACTGGGAAGAGCAGCATGCTATTATACAGTCTTTCTACTGCACATGTGTGAGGAAATCAAATGCTTCAAAGGCACTGCATAGGAAAATATGCCAACAAGGAAATGAGTTTTGAGTATTTAAAATTTTTTTTTCAGACAGGATCTTGGGGCTGGGGATTTAGCTCAGCGGCACATGCACCTTCCTAGCATGCACAAAGTCATGACTTTGATCCCTGGTACAAAAAAAACAAAAAAACAAAAACCATAGGATCTTGGCAGCCCAGGTTGGCCTTGAACTTGTAATGATCTTCCTGTCTCAGCCTCAAGAGTGCTGGGATTACAACTATGTACCACCATGCCTGGCTTTATTTTTTTAAGCAACAGACAAAAAACTAACAATTGTACATATTAATGGGGTACCTTGGGATGATTCAATATATATAAAGTTTTGAGTATTTACTTTTGTTTTTAATACATTAAGTCATAAACTTAAAAAAAATCATAACTTTATAGAATTCAATTTCTTGTTTTGTCTTTTGAGACAGAGTTTCTTTTTGTAGCCCAAGCAGGGTTCGAACATGTGATATTCCTGCCTCAACCATCAGCAACAGGCTCCCAAAGTTCCTAAAAACTTAACCTTTAGGCTTTGGTAAGCCAGTATGTGCTGGCTCCAGAACATCACAATAAACAGACCTCTGGTCTGAGTAATGCCTTTGTCAGAGTGCCTTGGACTTCTAAGTCTCTTGTTTTTCTCTTGAGTCTCTTAAAACTGAGGTATTGAAAGGCAATGAGTCACAGCAGTATCTAGGAGTAAGGGATTTGAGGAAGACAGAGCACCAGGTAAACATGGCCTTCCCCCAAAGTGCCCACTATGGCCATGTCCTAGCTGTCTGCTGAACCAGCGTCAGCTTCCAGGAAGGAGGTGGGGCTAAGACCCACTCCATGGGACAGCCTGTTCTTGCCCTGACATCACTGTGACACCCATGGATGCTGGGACCAAATCCACCACAGCGAGATTCTGCGGAATCGAATCCCAGTCACTGTGCACTCTGACCCTGGGCTACGTCTAAATCCAAACACCACTATCCAATTCCTTCTAATCTTACTATTGGGTAGTTTTACAGTTTTCCTGAAAATAGCAAACTGTCACAAATCCAAAGCTGGTAACTCTGACTCACAGTTTCACAAACAAACTTAGACAGCTGGGAGATACAAGAATCAGCTGCAAATTTAAAAGGTGACGTCTCTCCTCTCCTCTGATTTTAAGGACACTGCCTTTGACGTACTAGTATAAGAGAGGGAAACTGAGGCACTAGAGTCACAGTAAAGGGGGCAGCCAAAAGTCAGCCAGAGAGAAATGGGGAGTTACAGCTCCACCTCCAAAGCACTGCTGCTGGATAAACCAAATCCAAACTCAAGCATCCTCAAACACCTCCCTCCATTCTCCCTACCAGGCCTGCTCTAATAACCTCAATGCGCTATTACCCATAACACCCTCCTCCCCTGAAATTCTAGGTACGGCAAACCCATGCACTCCCAGGCAAAAAAAGCCCAGATTCCATCAATAGGCTCCCCCACACCTGCAGGTAAGTCTTGTATTCAATGAGCTTCTCAGTGCCTCGGTGCAGGAGCCCAATGTGAGGGTCGCACTTCCGCACCATCTCTCCACTCAGCTCCATCACCAGCCGCAGGACTCCATGAGCTGCTGGGTGCTGGGGTCCGAAGTTCAGGGTTAGGTTGGAAACTATATTCTCCTTTGGAGGGTCCACATCTGAGAAATGGGAAATAGGTGAAAGCCAAATAGTAATTCCTGTGTAAACCCCCAAGAGACAGCAAGGATTTGGTCTTTCCCTACAGATCTTCCATCTCATCATTCCATACCTTGTTAATTTCCTCATTGCTGGTATAATTAGGAGGAAAACCATTAGGTAGCAAAAAGCTAAGAGAGAGATCTAAACGTCCTAATGAGAGGGACTATAAAACGTCTTGTCTCCTACAAATACCTTTTTAATAATTACGGATAACATTTATATCACCTTAGTATGTGACTGTTAATACTCTACTATATACTTCACTTATTTTGACTTAATTTTCACATCAATCATAGTACTATCCCCATTTCATTGGAGAGATTGAGGTGAGAGAGCTCAAATGACTTCATCAGAAAAAATTAAGTGGCAGAACCAGGATCTGAACCAAGTCTGTTTAGCTCCTTTACACACTTTGTGTTTGTGGGAGGAAAGGGGTATTGGGGATGGGACCTCTCTTAGTTTTGAGACATGGTCTCGCTAAGTCGCCAGGCTGACCTAAAATTTGTAACCCTCCTGCCTCCCCGATATGTGCCATCATGCCTAGTTATACACTTTTAATTATTAGAATATAATGGGAGAAAAAAAGAATATAATGCCCTCTGAATGTATCTGATGAATGCCAATCAGGAAACATATGCTTTAATGCATAATGCTACTAGGTGACATTTTGTTTTGTTTTGGTTTTGAGACAAGGTCTCACTATATAGTTCAGACTGGCCTTGAACTCACTATGTAGCCCAGGCTGGCCTCAAATTCAGTGATCCCCTGGCCTCCCCAATGCTGGGATTACAGGAGTGCACCACCATGCCTGGGCTCTAAATGATAGTTTTTACCCTCAAGGAGTTTATACTTTAATTTTGGAAAATAAATGCATGTGAAAAATGGTAACACAGGTCAAATTTGTAAGTTACCAAGTAAGCAGTTCAATTATTAAGTATTTAATGGAAGGAAAGAGCACAGTGAAGACTTCATGTAGATAGCATCTGAGCTGGTTTTTAAACATAGGCAATGGCCCAGGCATGGGGGTGCCTGTAATTCCAGCACTTGGGAGTCTGAAGTAGGATGATCGTTGTGAGTTTGAGACTAGCCTGGGCTACAAAGTGAGCTCAAGACCACCCTGTGCATAGGGAGACCCCATCCTAAAAACAAAACAAAACAAAAAAAAGACCAGCTATGAAACATGGAAAAAGCCACATGGTTGACTTATGAGGATATCACTCATCAAAATTAAAGTCAAAAGGAAGGACTAATTTTTTTTTTTTTAAGAGCAGAATATATTCATTGAGAAGAAACAAAGCTTCTGTCTGGGAAAGAGACAGAAGGGGTCCCAAGTGGGTTGCCCAGAAGCACTAATTTTGATGAGAGGAAAAAACAGTTTTCAAGTAGGTGTCACTTGAGTCCCAACAGCAAAATCACATTATCCATACAGGCAAATGAAAATGGGCTAAGGTTTGTTATTGTGGCATACACCTGTAGTCCCAGTACTTGGGAGCTGAGATAGGAGGATCACTGAGTTTGGTGCCAGCCTGGGTTACACAGTGAGTTCAAGGCCAGCCTGAAATGCACAAGTGAGATCCTATCTCAAAAATTAATTAATTAATTAATTAATTAAAATGGACTAAACTTGAAAAAAGATGAGTATTTAAATCTGTTAAGGACCTTTGGCTGAATCTCCTTTCTGTCTTAATACAGTAAAAGCAATAACAAGTATCATTTGTTCAATGATAAAAGAAGCAAGCAACACTGGGTGTAGTGGCAAACGCCTGTAGTCCCAATACTTGGAAGGCTGAGGCAGGAGGATCACTGCGAGAGTTTGTGACCAGCCTTGGTTACAAAGTGAGCTCAAGGCTAGCCTGAACTGCATTGTGAGACCCTGTCTCAGCAACATTTTTTTTTTTTTTTTTGGTACCGGGGATCGAACTCATGACCTCGAGTTTGCCAAGAAGGCACTTAAGCCACTGAGCTAAATCCCCAGCCCCCGTGAGACCCTGTCTCAAAAAGACCAAAAATAAAAAAGGCAAGCAGGATAGGGGCTTAAACTTGCTTGAGACAAAGGATTAAAACACAATTACAAATCAGCTTGGGACAGGAATAGGTTTGATTTGAGACAGCAGCTCTGGACACTCACCATTCCAAGGTGGAGGCTTCCAGTGGGCTGTTTCCTTAGTGGGGTACATGATAGGACCCGAAAACTGCTGTGCCCATTCCACATCTGGCTGCCACTGCCGAGCACCTCTAGGAATTAAAGACAGATCCTAAAGAAAGGATCCTCAGTTTCCATTCACTCTAAAAAGGTTCCAAGGATGGATGTCTTGGATTTTTCAATGCCACATTACTGAGTCAAAATAAACTGGAATTCTAGAGATTCCATTTCCACTAATAAGTCATTCCTGGACTTACTTCACCTGTCACCCTTGTGCATGTAAGACTGGGCATCCTAACTCCTTCGTATTTTCATTATATTCTCATTCTCGTTCACGTGAATATGAATGCGAGAAAGGTGTTTATTTAAAGACCACCTAAGACTAAGAAGAGAAAGAGAATCAATGGGTGAATCCTGGCTCCTCTGCTGAGCTCTGGAAGAGAGGTTCACGTAATTCACTGAAGTTGAAGGGCAGAGTCTCCCACTCCATTAATTTTACCCCTGGAAAAACGGGTTCAAAACCCTCTTCCCTTTCTCGGTTGCAGTGGGCACCACGGCATTTTGGAACCTGAGAAATCAGGGCAAGCGAGAGGGTCACAGACCTGGGTCATTCTTTTCAGAGGATCACTGGGCCCAAAGAGTGACCTCGGATTCGACAAACTCTACCCTTAGGAAAAACGCGTCGAGGGCTGCCATCGGTCTCACCTGTTGGGCTGAATAACCAGTCGGACCCCAGGCCCGGGCCGCAGCACTTGGGCTCCAACACCACGCAGGGTGCAAAGAGCCCTCAGCGCCGCCATCTTACCCCGACAGCAGCCTGTGGGAAGGAGAACCGGGCGGAAGTGACTTCTGCGCGGCTCCGTGTGGGCTTCCCGTACATTAGCATAACTGGAACGCCATTTTGGAAGAGGGCAGAACTGTCAATCAGGACCTGACAATTTCCGGGTTCTGCGCCTTGGCTTTGCTTAAGTAACAGTGACTGCTGTCATCCTCATTGGGGGCGGGCCGTCTCATGGCTCTTCTAAAATACTCTAAGCGAGGGAGTCTTGCTGCTGTTTCCGAGCTCTCCTGCCTTTCCTAGACGCCCACTCACGCGGATCCTTCCCACTCCCTTCTGCTTTGGCCGCTTCCCGCGGTAGTCGTGCTCAGCGAAGACAGTGTCTGAGCCTTACCCTTGCCAATTACCTCCCCATGAGGGAATCCAAAAGATTTGAAACAGCTAAAGCCAGCTGATTTCCAGATGCCCTGAATAGGGATAAGGAAAAGGGGCCCAATTGTGGCTAGGCGGGCCTGACAGCTCCCGCCAAACCAAAACAGAAAAAGAGAAGGATGCCAAGGCCACCAGCATTGGTGGAGGGGGGCCCCTGGGGTGTGAAGGAGCTACTTCATCCTAGATGGGAGAGGGAAGATCCTCTGGGTGACCCTGACATCCTCAGGGCTTCCTGAATCACAGACTGGGTCAGTGGCCTCAGAGATGCCTCATGTCCCAAGTCCACTCTGCCCAGTGTATTTTCCCACGTCTTTCTCATCCTGTCACAGCTCTTCCCAGTAGTGGCCAACAGCATAAAAGTGTAAGAGCACCAGGACTCTGATCTCAATCTGTATCGACAAAGACTATCTGCCTCCAAGGCCAATTCCTGTCTCCCTCTGCCTCGAAGCCCAGCTCCAGCTGGCCCACTTACCAGTGAAGTTTATACAACTTTCCCACCATGGAGTTAGAGCCTTCTTTAACTCTCCCCTAAACAAGGTCCCTGGGATACAGCCCACCAGCTGTGTAGCAGGGTGGAACAGACAGACCAGGGGAATGGCAAAGAAAGAGAATTCCTCACTGCCCGCTGCTGAGAAAGAGCAGAAAGCCAGACTTCTACCCTGAGAATTGACCTAATGGGAACCATACCAAAGGGTGGGGCCAGTTCCCTGGCTATGGGAACTGACCAGGACCTGGCATAGACAGGCAGCCCTCACAGAGCCAGGACAGAGGCTTGTCCCTTACCCTCCACATTCCTCACCCTTTTCCTTGGCTTTCTCTCTTATAGTTGAAACACAGTAAATGTGATGATGGGATGGGGGTGCTGTATTTATTTGACTTAATCCAGCCTAGAAATCAGGGTGGACTCTGGGCTATGTAGCAACTTTAGCTGGGACTGGGGTGAGGGCTCCTGGGGGAAGGGTGCCTAGGACACTGCATCTTTTGTGTATTCTCCCTGCCACTGACCACCACACACACACACACACACACACACACACACTTACACATGTTGCTGCTGCCACTCTAAGGCCCTTTGTCTTTCTCTGCTTAGTCACTCCCTTTGTCCTCCTCTCAGATGGGGGGATGGAAAGGGGTAGTAAGAGCTCTCCGGTGATAGCTCCTCCTGCCCCTGCTCCTCTGGCGCCTCCTCCCTTGTATGATCCTACAGCCCCAGCCTCAGCCTTACTTAGGACCAGAGAGGGTTAGGGCCTGTAGTGGGTCAAAAGTGGGTGTAGCAATCACAGTGGGTAGGTAATACAGGAAGTGATGGGCATCAGGGCAGACCTTAGTGACCTGGTCAGGAAGGGAGGAGAAGAGGAAGTATTCTGGCGGATATGAGGTGGGAAACAGGAGGTGACCAGGCAGAGAGTGAATAAGGGGATGGAGTCGGGGGAGGTGGTACCCCTCTGGGAAAGGGAAGGGACTGCTGATTATATTCTCCTTCCTGGGGATTTCCTGGGGAAATAGTAGCCATGGAATGGTGTGAGCAGAAATTGCCCCAGACTTCTGAACCTTTGACTTCTTTTTCTTAAGAATCTACTCCAAGACCTCTGTTCTGAGTCTCCTCCAATCTGAAGCAATGAAATCATTTGCTTCTCTTACTCTAACAGCAACTCTGTTCCCCAGGCACTTTCTCCACCCCAAGGAGAATGAGAAATCAAAGATTACTAGATATTCCAGGAACTGTCAGGTTTTCAGGACTTGGTAGGGATGGAGAAGGGAACCAGGTGGGGATTCCCTCAGAATGACACTGGGTAATTCTTAGTTCCTGAGAGCAAGTCCTTTCCTGTGCTAGGTCTGGCTGACTTGAGGCTGGGGGAGGGTTTAGGACAGTTGGGAGTGGGTAGGAGCAGGGCCAAGAACTTGGGGAAAACTGCTGGGAGCTGGGCCAGGGAAATAGGGAGTCAGGAAGTGGGGAGGAGGAGCCCTGGGAATGGGAAATAGAGGCTGGAATGGCTGTAGCAGCTCTGGAGGGTGTAAAAGGATTGAGGGTCAGTAATTTATGAAGCCTGAGAAGCCACCCTGGAGCCTCCTATAAAAAGAAAGTCATTAATCCCTGCTGATTGTCTGCCTCCTCTGCATATCTATTCCAGAAGAATCATCCTACCTTTGGGCAATGAACTCCCTGATCACTCACTATCTC
Source organism: Hydrochoerus hydrochaeris (assembly GCA_004027455.1). Taxonomy (NCBI): domain Eukaryota; kingdom Metazoa; phylum Chordata; class Mammalia; order Rodentia; family Hydrochaeridae; genus Hydrochoerus; species Hydrochoerus hydrochaeris. The sequence goes on from PVLA01003149.1 coordinate 49,369, forward strand.
CTGCCTCCTGGACTTGTCTTTCTGCCTTCTCTGGCTGACTGCTTGGGACCATCCTGAGTATGTCAAGCTACCTTCTTCTTGGTTCTTCCTTACCTGTTCCCTACTTGGTCCTGGAAATCAGCCTCTGGGGGCAGAGGGCAGTGTGAAGGAGCCTTGAGAAAGGAGAGGCCACAAAGGATTAGATAATGGGAGCAGAAATTCTCCCAGGACATGATCTGTATTGGCCAGACCCTTTCCCTGACTCCTTGCCTCCCCTGGGGCTCTGTCCCACCAAAAAGGAAAAGAGACAGCTGAGGGTTCCTTGTGGGGCTTGGGAGGGGGAAGGCTATGTCATCAACTGGCTCAGTGTCTTTAAAATTCATCCAGCTGCTGGAGTCCCCTCCCCCCGGGCAAGTCCCTTTTTTTTTTTTTTTTTAATTAAGGAAAACAAAAACGAGGATTTTGGGAAGCTATGAGACACCCATCCAGACCCACAGAACTCCTGACTGAGTGGCTTACAGATCAGCCAATCAGTCTCAGAGCTCGGGTTGCTTAAAAGAGCTGGCGCGGATAGAGGCTGGGGAGAGCCCACGGGGAGACCCGCAGACACATAGATACTGAGAGACAGAGGAGAGAAGCTGAGACAAAGCACAGTGAGAAGAGGCAAAGGCAGGGCAGGCACGGAGGCCAGAGTCCTACAGAGGGAGAGGCCAGAGCAGCTGTGGGCAGGAGAGACAGAGGAGGGCGCAGGAAGAGTCTGGAGAAGCGACCCCTGAGCAGCTCTCTTTAGTAGAAGGGTTAACTTTGCTCCGTCTCCTGTGAGGTTCTCATCTCCTCTGAAAACTGCCTGTGGCACTGCCACGAGGGAGCCCTAAGCTTTAGACAGGAGCTTTCTACAGCTAGGGCGTAGAGGACCTGGTGCCTCCAGATGGCCTCTGTCCCTGCCAGCAGCAGCCCCTGTGCCATGTCCCTCACAGGCTCACATCCCGGGAGGGGCCTGGCTGGGCGCGGGCTGTGGAGAGTCCAACCCCGCCTGCTGCCCCCTGCAGCACCTTTTGAAGGGCTGGTGTGGCTGCTGCTGCTGTTGCTGCTGCTGTCTCTCCTGCCCTCAGCCAGGCCGGCCAGCCCCCTGCCCCGGGAGGAAGAGATCGTGTTTCCAGAGAAGCTCAACGGCAGCGTTCTGCCCGGTTCTGATACCCCTGCTAGACTTTTGTTCCGTTTGCCAGCCTTTGGGGAGACGCTGCTGCTAGAGCTGGAGCAGGACCCTGGCGTAGGGGTTGAGGGGCTGACTGTGCAGTACCTGGGCCAGGCACCTGAGCTGCTGGGTGGAGTGGAGCCAGGCACCTACCTGACTGGCACCATCAATGGAGATCCGGAGTCGGTGGCATCTCTGCACTGGGACGGGGGAGCTCTCTTAGGGGTGTTGCAGTACCGGGGGGCTGAGCTCCACCTCCAGCCCCTAGAAGGGGGCACCCTTAACTCAGCTGGGGGTCCGGGGGCTCACATCCTTCGCCGAAAGAGTCCTGCCGTCGGCGGGGGTCCCATGTGCAACGTCAAGGCTCCTCCTAGGAGTCCCCATCCCGGCCCCCGAAGAGCCAAGGTAAGCAACTCTAGAGAGTATCCTGCACTGTCCTCCAGCCATGTCTGTCCCACTAACCCCTATTCGCCCTCTCCCCACCCACTTCTACTGCTGGCCACTCCACTCCCCTCTCTTCTGTCTGCCTCTCCTTTCTCTCCACTGGCCTCCTGTCTAGGAAAGACTCTGGCCTCTCCGCCCAGCCCTTCTAACAGATCCACTCTGAGGGTTCTTAGAGGTGGGTCACATATGCTAGGCTGGAAACAGTCGCTCCCCTTTCCTTCCTCCCTGCCTGGCCATGGCGTCCCCTGCTGGCACTGTCCCCAGCAATAAAGCTCTAACAGCCCCTTGGCGTTGGCCTTTTTCCCTGCCCCAATGATTTTCACCCCCACACCCAACTAAAGGAGTGAGGTTTGAGGCCAGGCCAAAGGAATTGGCCTCTGGCTTCTGATGCTGCCTTCAGAATTGTTCTGGCAAACTGCAAACTAGGACAGGAGTGGGCAGGGTAAGAAAGGATCCCATACCTCCTGGTCAGCCACCGTCCAACCCTGAGGAGTGACTGTGAGGCTGCCTGGGGCTCCATCCTTTCCTTCTTCCATTCCCAGACCACCACTCCCCCTCTCCCTAACATCCTCCCCTCTCCCTCCCTCACTTTAAGCTTTAATCCAGACCAGACCTCCCTCCACACCCGCCACGCTGAGATCTGGCCCCAGCCCTAGCTGCTGACTGAATTGTTCCTCCAACCACACAGGGCAGACACGTTGCAGCCCAGTCCTCCAGCCCTAGTCCAACAGGCCCCAGCCATACATACTCAGGCCTGGGGGACCCCCCCAAAGCCCCTCCCAGAGGAAACCCAGTGGCTTTTAACCTGGGGGGCCCACACAGCCCTGAGACGTGGCATCTGTCTCTCCTCCTCTTCGGAACCAACAGCTGATTCCTCAGCTATACCACAAAAGCCCTGGGATTTGGGGTTGAGGGGAGGGCCCAACCCAGACTGTCAGGAATCCCAGGGGTATGCAGGGCCCAGCTGGCTCCGCTTATTTCCAGACCCAGGAAGTGAGGGAAGCGAAAAGCCATCCATGGGTACAGGAGGCTATTTCAGGATCCTCCTCTTCTTTTTCCTCTCCAGCGCTTTGCTTCACTGAGTAGATTCGTGGAGACCCTGGTGGTGGCTGATGACAAGATGGCAGCATTCCATGGCACAGGCCTAAAGCGCTATCTGCTGACAGTTATGGCAGCAGCAGCCAAGGCCTTCAAACATCCAAGCATCCGCAATCCTGTCAGCTTGGTGGTGACTCGACTGGTGATTCTGGGGTCAGGCCAAGAGGGGCCCCAGGTGGGGCCCAGTGCTGCCCAGACACTACGCAGCTTCTGTGCCTGGCAGCGGGGCCTCAATACCCCAGAAGACTCAGACCCTGACCACTTCGACACGGCCATTCTGTTTACCCGTCAGGTGAGGCCCCAGCCAGTACCACAGGTTGGCCACTGCACAACCAAGAGGCACCACTCCTGGAACTCTAATGGAAATGGTGCCTGGCCCCAGCCACACTGTCATGTGGGATCCTCTGGGCCCTAACAGTGCTGGGTCCTCAAGCCCAGGTCCCAACACCAACCCAGATTCTACCACCATGGGCCCATGGGTGTTGGCTCTTTCAATGCAGCTTCTATGATCCCTCTCCATAGGACCTATGTGGGGTCTCCACTTGTGACACTCTGGGTATGGCTGATGTGGGTACTGTGTGCGACCCGGCTCGAAGTTGTGCTGTGGTAGAGGACGACGGGCTCCAGTCAGCCTTCACTGCTGCTCATGAACTGGGTAAGGGGAGGCTGGAGGCCGGGAGCAACTGGGGTACATGAATGAGGGGATTGTGAGCTTACCAAGGTACAAATGGGGGCCCAAAGGTATTTCTTCCTGTCCCCATCCCCAGGCCTGGATCTATTTCTTAAATTTTCCTATTAAATAAAGTAGGATGTGGAAACCTCCCATGCATGTGTGTGTGTGTGTGTGTGTGTGTGTGTGTGTGTGTGTGTGTGTTTGGAGGAGGAGACAGTGAGAGAATGGGGCTCAGGTCAGGACTGGGAGTGTTGCCTCCAATGACAACGAGCAAGGCAACGTCCTTCCTTTGGGAAAGAGAAGTCAGAGCACGGGGTCCATGATGTTAGGAGCTGTTGGTATCAGACGGAGATTGGGGCAAGGTGGAATGGGGAACGGCATTCCAGCCATGGGTACAGGGATGGACTCCTGGACTCTAGCAAGATCTCTGCTTTCCCAGGCCATGTGTTCAACATGCTTCATGATAACTCCAAGCAATGCATCAGTTTGAATGGGCAGGGAAGCACCTCCCACCATGTCATGGCTCCTGTGATGGCTCACGTGGACCCTGAGGAGCCCTGGTCCCCCTGCAGTGCCCATTTCATCACTGAATTCCTGGACAATGGCTACGGTAAGCAGACGGTCCTCACCCTGCCCTGGGTAAGACTAAGTTGCATCACACAGACTCCTACACTTGCTTCCTTTGCATGTGGAGAGCTGAGAAACTGCTGTCTTTGTGTGCATCCCACTTCCTAGCAAAATAAATTGCACAGCGAGGGGAGCAAAGTTTTGGCTCAAGAGAATTAGAACTGGTCTTCTGAGAACCAGAACTGTCCAACATTGAAATGAGGTAAATGCGAAGGAGGTGACCAGGTTGTCACCCACTGAACTATGCAAGAACAGCAGCATGGCTGTTGCTAGGCAGAGCTGCTGATGAGAAACAGACTCTGTGGCAGGTAGAGTAGGAAGACTTGGTATTTCAGGTTCCTATCCTGATTCCGTCTCTTAGGTGTATGCAGATGGGTAACTGTCAGTCACTTCACCTCTTGCTGCTTGTACCTGATGTGTAAACTACGTATAATGATAATAACTACCTCATGGGAATTTGCCACAATTAAATATCACTTAGCCTGTGCTCACCACATAGTAAACATCCAATAAAGTGTAGCTGCTGCTTAAAGCCTCATATAGCCCTAGGATTTATTTTTCTGGGATTGCCCCAGGCCCTGGCAAGCCTAAGCTTTCAACTGGGAATCCTGAATGCTCCCCTCAGCTCCTTGCTGACTTTGTGCCTCTACTTCCTCCCAGGACACTGTCTCTTAGACAAGCCAGAGGCTCCCCTGAATCTTCCTGTGACTTTTCCTGGAAAGGACTACGATGCTGACCGCCAGTGCCAGCTGACCTTTGGGCCTGATTCACACCACTGTCCACAGCTGCCACCACCCTGTGCTGCTCTCTGGTGCTCTGGCCACCTCAATGGTCATGCCATGTGCCAAACCAAGCACTCGCCTTGGGCCGATGGCACCCCCTGTGGGCCCACACAGGCCTGCATGGGTGGTCGCTGCCTCCACGTGGACCAGCTCAAGGACTTCAATGTGAGGTCACAGGGCAGGGGTGGGTGAGGGCCTGGGGAGTTGGGACTCCCTAAGTCCAGGAGAGGGTAATACATTCATCCCACTTGTCCACTTCGTGCCTCTGCAGATTCCACAGGCTGGTGGCTGGGGTCCTTGGGGACCATGGGGTGACTGCTCTCGGACCTGTGGGGGTGGTGTCCAGTTCTCCTCCCGAGACTGCACAAAGCCTGTCCCCCGGAATGGTGGCAAGTACTGTGAAGGCCGTCGCACTCGTTTCCGCTCCTGCAACACCCAGAATTGCCCAACTGGCTCAGGTGAGGGGAGGGGAGTCTCTTTGAGAAAGGAGGGTAGAACAGGAAGGACTGTCCAGAGAACAGGAAGGACTGTCCAGAGAATGGGACCAAGGAGGTATCAGCTGGGCATGGTGGCACACTCTTGTAAAAATCCCAGTACTTGACAGGCTGAGGCAGGGGAATTGTAGTGAGTTTGAGGCCAGCCTGGGCTTAAAAAAAACTATTGTTGAATGACCCTACTGCTGGTGTGGAATGGCTTCACCTTTCTGGCCCTGTCCCTGGCAGTCTGTGGGGAGAGAAGTGCTGTGCTGTCTAAGGTTCTGAGGGGCTAGGTGAAGAGGTTTGGGGGTAGGGGGACAGTCTGAGGAGCAGAGTTCTGACTGTCCATTTTACCCCTCTAGCACTGACCTTCCGTGAGGAGCAGTGTGCTGCCTACAACCATCGCACTGACCTCTTCAAGATCTTCCCAGGGCCCATGGACTGGGTTCCTCGCTATGCTGGTGTGGCCCCCCGGGACCAGTGCAAACTCACCTGCCAGGCCCAGGCACTGGGCTACTACTATGTGCTGGAACCACGGGTAAGGGCCAGGAAGACCCCAGCCTGTCTCTGCTCAGACACTCCTGAACTGTCCCTTAGTTTTCTGACAGCCAAGACCCTTCAAAACAGAACCATTCTGGCTTTCCCACAGCCACGCCAACCAGTCCAGCCCAGAAGTCTGCTCAGACCTATCTATCCATGTGTGTTAGGAAAATAATCCCTGGGCTGGATACGTGACCAGTAAGCCTGCTCCTCTTGCCTGTCACATTTCCCTGCTTCTCTCTCCCTTCCCCAAGCTCCTTGCCCTGTGTTTGGTGAGAATGGAAGGTTGTGACCTTTGGGGCAAGTTCTTTACTCTTTATGGGCTTCCCTGGCAAACTATGGTGGTAGTAGCCTTCAGCTCATGGACAGCCAGTTCCTCAATGGACAGGCTTCCTAAAGAAGAGGAAAAACCAGCCCTAGCAGCCTTTACCTCCCTCCCTTCTCCTAATCTGCAGAGAATTCCTGTTGACTGGCGCCCTCTAGCGTCCATGTGGGGACAGCATCACGTTTAGGGTTTGGTTTCAGGACTGAGACCTAAAATTTCCACCTTAGCACCTTGGCCTGTCTTTTGCGTAGGCTTTAGAGAAGTTCCTCAATCTTTCTAATTTTAGTGTTTTATCTCTAGAAACCTCAAATAATAGTTGGGAGGATTTCGTGTTGGTATTTATGAAGGCTTTGCCATACTGTCTTGTTCATAATGTGTTTAAAAAAGGTTTTGCTTTTTCTTAAGTGCTAGGGATTGAACCGAGGGCCTTTGTACTAAACTACATCACAGCACTTTTATTTTTTTTTTTTTTGTACCGGGATTGAACTCACCACCTTGTGCTTGCCAGGCAGGCGCTTGTGCTGCTGAGCTTAATCCCTGGCCTCAGCACTTTTTTTTTTTTTTTTTAACTTTTGAGACAAGGTCTCAGCACTTGGGAGGCTGAGGCAAGAGGATCATTGCAAGTTCAAGACTAACCTGGGCTACAAAGTGAGTCTGTGTGGCGAGACTTTGTCTCAAAAAAAGTTAAAAAAAAAAAAAAAAGATAGACAAGCTCTCACAGAGTTGATAAGTTGCCGTGGCTGGGCTCAAACTCGTGATCCTCCTGCCTCAGGGTCCAGAAGTGCTGGGATTACAGATGTACACCACTGTGCCTGGTGAAAATGATGGCTTTTATAATTGTAATTATGATTATCATCTTACACAGTGGCTGGGATTCACCCTACACACCGTCCACATCCCACACCTTAGCTTTTCCGATGCTCCTGGGACCTGAGTCTTATTTGGCTTACCCGTTCCTCCCAATTTAGGAAGAACCATTTCACTGTTCCATCTCTTCTGCTCAGGTAATAGATGGGACCCCCTGTTCCCCGGATAGTTCCTCAGTCTGTGTCCAGGGCCGCTGCATCCACGCTGGCTGTGACCGCATGATTGGCTCCAAAAAGAAGTTTGACAAGTGCATGGTGTGTGGCGGGGATGGCTCTGGCTGCAGCAAGCAATCCGGCTCCTTCAGAAAATTCAGGTTCCTTCATCCTTTATTTTCCCTTTCCTAGATGCTGTTCTGGGCTGTGAGGGTAGGAATATGGTCTAATCGGCATCCATACTGAGGAGACAGAGGAGCAGGGAGTTGCCATGTAGTGTCCCTGTGCCCAACAGAGCACTAGGAAGACGTACTTGGGAAGTGACCACCGAGCTGAGTCTAGGAAGGACATAGGCACTAGATAGGCACCAAGGAAGTGGGGGCAAGAAGGGCACCTGAGCACGCGGATAGCTGCTGTCACTGTCTGCAGATAGGAGGGGAGAGGGTGCATGTCCAGGTAGCCCTGATGTAGGCTGCATGGCTCACATAGGAGAGGAGACAACCCTCTGCACACACGTAGCACACCATCAGACAAGAGCTCAGAGGATGAGGGCACTCAGGAGATGCTGAGCTCACCATCTGCTCCTTCCACACAGGTACGGGTACAACACTGTGGTCACTATCCCCAAAGGGGCCACCCATATCCTTGTTCGGCAACAAGGACCCCCTGGCCCTCGGAGCATTTACTTGGCCTTGAAGCTTGAAGATGGCTCCTATGCCCTGAATGGTGAATACACACTGATGCCCTCCGCTACAGATGTGGTACTGCCTGGGGCAGTTAGCTTGCGCTACAGTGGGGCAACTTCAGCCTCAGAGACACTGTCAGGCCATGGGCCACTGGCCCAGCCCTTGATGCTACAAGTCCTGGTGGCTGGCAACCCACAGAATGCTCGCCTTCGGTACAGCTTCTTCGTGCCCCGGCCAGCCCCTTCCATGCCACGCCCGCCTCCACAGGACTGGCTGCACCGCCGAGCACAGATTCTGGAGATTCTCCGGCGTCGCCCCTGGGCAGGCAGGAAATAACCTCACCATCCCGGCCACCCTTTCTGGGCGCCGGGGCCTCGGACTCAGCTAGGAAAATGCCTCATGCTAAGACACAGTTGGGAGGGGTTGTGGGGTACAGCCTACCCCTCCTCTCTGGCCTGCTGTGCAGGCTGGCCCTGCTCTTATCTCCCGAGAGGGCTGGGATGGGTTGGTGCACAAAAGGGGCTAGGAGACAGTCTCCTACCTACACTGTCCCCTCTTCCCTGCAGGCCACAGGTGGCAGGGGGGAAGGCAGGGTGGGTTCTGGGCCCCAGTTGTATTTATTAGATATTTATTCACTTTTATTTAGCACCAGGGAAGGGGACAAGGACTATAGTCCTGAGGAAACTGACCTCCACCCCTCATAGCACTCACTCTGGCTCAGAAATCCAGGGTGGCAATGATAAGTGTAAATGGTGTGTGTGTGTGTGTGTGTGTGTGTGTGTGTGTGTAAAAATGTGTGTGTGCTTATGTATGAGGTACAACCTGCCCTGCTTTCCTCTCTCTGAATTTAACTTCTGGGGAAAAGAAAAGCCAAGGGTAGGAGAGACCTTCAGGGAGTGACAGATTATCATATTTGTAAGACGTATGTTGAATTCTGCTATTTATGTGCTCCTTTTGAGTCCGACAGATGTGGATTACATCTTGGCTCCGTGACTCTGAGCATTAGTTTTCTAATTTTCCAATAATAATACCTCCATAGAGATTCATTGTTGTGTGGGTTGAATAATGTAAATAAAGAACTAGCACAATGCACAGCACTTGGTAGGTGCTCAACAAATAGCAGCTGCTGTTAGTCATTATCACCACCCTTCTGTCCACAACCACCCACCACAGGGTCTACCAGGCACTTGAAAGTGGCAAAGAGCCATGTCAATGGTGTCCCTCTGACCCCCAGTCTCAGCACCTTTGGTTGGTGGAACCCCGTCCCAAGTTCCTAGGGACTGTCAGAAAGAGCGCTCTGTCCCTCACCTCTGTAAGCACCCAGACGCATGAGGGCAACACAACAAACACTTGGCAAGTACAGTGGGTGGGAATGTGAAGGTGCAAAAATAAAAAGGACAGCATCAAGCCAGAGACAGGTGTGTAGTGATGGGACTGAAAGGAGCAGGAAGAGCTGTGGAGCAGAAGGCCGCAGGTCTGAATTTGAGCTGGGGGCCAGCATCGAATTAGCCAGGTGGTGCTGGGTCACTGAAGCTGATCCTCTGGCTACTCACACACAGAATGGCACTAATACTACCTATTGCCACAGCGTTGTTCTGGGAGCAAAGGTTTCCTTTTTTTTTTTTTTTTGTACCGGGGATCAAACTCACGACCGCAAGCTTGCAAGGCAAGCATTGATGCCACTGAGCTAAATCCCCAGCCCGGTTTCCATATTTTCAAATGGTAAAGGCTTCATCAGTGTGAGAGGTTACATTTACGATTACTGAGTGACTGGGACAGGGTCTCCAGAATCAACCAAGTAAACCCAGCATATTTGAGGATGTGGGATAGGATGGAATTCAGCAGGAGGGACAGGACTTGGCCTGCTTGGTGACAGGTGACAAGGCAAAAAAGAACAGGATGAAGCAGGACCAGAGTGGAGGGAGGCTGAGTGTCCTGTGGTGACTGAATACAAGAGGAACAGTAGAGTGCTGGCATGGCTCTACTTGTCTGTCTGCACAGGTGACTTCACTGGAGTGAGAACCTGGCAGTCCCCTGTGAGTTGTGGATGGGACAGGGTAGGAAAAGGCAGTGGGCAGACCCTGTAGAAATTTGGAGTTTTGAGCGGCAGAAGTAGAACTGCTGGGAATCAGGGAATGGACAAAAGGTAGAGGAGAGAGAACTATGGGAAAAGAAGACCCTGAGCTGAGAGGGGAGAATGGAGGGACCGAAGGTGTTACATCTCCTGCTGGGCTGTCTTGGAGCACCGCTTGGGGTACAGAGCTGGGACTGTGGGGTAGAGGCAGGCTGTGGAGGTTGTGGCAATTTCGTGTGCTCCGTTCACTGGAGCCGAGCTGTGCCAATCAAGGTCTGTACCAGGCAGAGCCTTACATCATGCCCCGTACTTTACACCACCCAGCACCACGCTGCTCCCCCTGTGACAGTGAGAAAAGGGCCACCCACATGCCTCTCTAAGTAAATCTGGCGCGACTGCTGGGCTCAGTGCCTTGGTCTCCTCCCGATCAGGAAGAAGGAAGTGGCAACAGGACAGTGGGTCGAGGCCAAGCTATTGTCAATTGTTTCATCTAATTAGCAGAAGTGGACCACCAAGAACACATTCAAGGACCTCGGTACTATGAGCTCACGGTATAATGAGCAGAGTTCTGTGTGGAGTTAATGGGAGGCACAAACACAAAAAATGCCCACATCCTAAAGGAGCTCACATTGCATTCTAGGGAGGAGAAGAAAAAGGATGGGACAAGGAACTGGAAGAAAAGGGTGAAATGACTGAATAGGCTCTGCAGGGTGAAGGAGGGTGTGCCTTGGGTTGCGTCCTTGCGACAGGTAATTACGATAGCTCTTCTCACTTTCTTAAGAGCTTTCAGAGATTTACCCTTTGTGAATCACTTTTATATGTGCTATTTTAAGGAGAAATCCTTTGTTTAGTGGGTAGGGCTTTTACTGACACATAAAAGTGGGTTTTGTTTTGTTTTTTGTCTTTTTTTGAGACAGGGTCTCACTATGCAGTTCAGGCTGGTCTTGAGCTCACTTTGTAGCCCAGGCTGGTCTCGAACTCGCAACAATCCTTCTGCCTCAGCTTCCCAAGTGCTAGGATTACAGGCGTGAACCACCATGCCTGTCACAGTGGCCACCTCTGTGATTGGGTGGGTAGATAGGTGGATGAGAAAATAAGAGAAAAGAGGGTAGAGAGAGACAGAGCTCTTCAAAAAGAAATGATGGGGCCAGGGATTTAGGTCAGTGTCATAAGCACCTGCCTGGCGAGTGTAAGGTTGTGAGTTTGACCCCTGATACAAAAAAAAAAAAAAAAAAGAAAGAAAGAAGAGAAAAGAAAGATGGGGCTGGTGATATAGCTCAGCAGCACAAGTACCTGCCAGGCAAGTGTGAGGCCCTGAGTTCAATTTCCAATTAAAAAAAAATAAAGGCTGGGTATTTAGCTCAGTGGTCAAAGTGCCTGCATGGCTAGTCATGAGCTCAATCCCTGGTACCAAAAAAAAAAAAAAAAAATTGGGTTGGGGATTTAGCTCAGTGGCATAAGTGCCTGCCTGGCAAGTTCGCAGTCATGAGTTTGATCCCCAGTATAAATAAATAAATTAAATTAAATACAAAATAAAAAGAAATAATGGGCACCCAGTGCTTAATCTCAGGTAAAGCCTGATCACTTTCTAGAATGATCATTTCTGTACCACCCCTCCCTGATGCAGGTTACGGGCTCCACCTAATATCCTAAAGTCGGCAGTCCAAGAAGTTCTCACAGGTGACCTCTGTCCCCCACCCCCACCCCACCGACCCACTCACTGCCACCAAGGGCCTGAGCTAGGAGGGTGTGGGTACACAGCAGGATCAGAAACAGGAATAACAGCAAGAAAGGTGGCACTGAAACCACGTAAGCATCTGATCTTAGAATGAAAAGGGAACAAGGGGCTGAGTGATGAGGAAGTAAATGCCTCATCACCAGCAAAGTTCAAGCAGAGTTTGGACAATCAGGAGATGCCAAGTGTGTGCATGAGTACATGCTGGAGGTGGGGAAGAAGACTGCAGCAACAATGGAACCAGGCTAATTTCTTTCTTTCTTTTTGATTTTTTTTTTTCAGGCTAATTTCTTAAAGTTTCTCTCGCCCCAGAGATTCTCTGCTTCTACGGTTAGAACAGAGGAAATCTGGGCATTTATCCAACCACTATTTTTGTGGTGGAAGTGGGAGAGCCAGGATTTCTGGAAAGTGCAATGCAATGCACATTTATACTTCTACTCCATCACTTATTTAATCTCCGTTCAGTACTACAATATTTTGTTTTCTCAAATACCACATTGACAGGAAGGGACAAAGCCAGCCTCTCATTGGTTGGGGCTTGTTGGAGGGAGGAAGGGGCAAGGAAGAGAATTTCAATATATTAACATTTGATTGGCTAAGAAAATGCTTCTGAGCCAATCGAATACCTTCCCCATTGACTGTTGCTGGGGAGAAGTCAACATCATTGGCAGCAAGAGTAACCAGGGGACAGCTGCAGGAAACCACCAGTTCTAAAAATGCTCCGAAAGAGGGGGTGCAGGGAGTACAGGAGCAACAATACTGAACAACTTCCCCAGACAGGACCTTATATGGGGATGGCCCAGTGCACTTAAGTAGCCTTGGGAAGGAAAGGGAGGGGAGGAAGTAGATTTAGGCATTCCTTACAGTCAGCAACGCACCCTACAGAGCCACACAAACAGTGACACACGTGTTGCACACACACATCCAGCTTGGCAACATGCACCAGCACTCTCTCCTGACAATGGAGGTGCAAATAAGCATTACAGAGCCAAAAATATTGCTTTAAAAGATGGTCCTGAAAATGAGTCTGAATCAAAGAACAAAATATATTAATTGACTTGATCTCCTCTGTTGAGAATGACTGTTTTTATGCCACTTATTTGTTCAATAAATAAACTGTTGGGTTATAAACTGTGGTCATCCTGCCCTTGGAGCATGTGAAAAGGACATGGAACTTTGGAGTCAAACTGAATCCAAGCCTCACTACTTACTCACATAAAACTATGTGGATTTAATCCACTTGTTTTCTGCAAACCTCACTTTCCTCACCTGTAAAATGAGTTATTACTCCCTGTCTTATAGAGAGGTTGTCAAAATTTTAGCATATGACAATGTAAATGCTTAGCACTGTGTGTCTGCTAGCAAGTGGCCAATACTATTGATTCGCTGTTTCTTGAATCTCTTCCTTTGCCTGCTCTGTTTTCTAACTCTCATATGAAACCAAGGAACTATCTATTCAGATTTAAGATGAGATTTTTGTGCTTTTTTCTCTTTTTTTTTTCCCCATTTTTTTTTTTTTGACATAGAATCTCACTATGTAGTCCAGCCTGGCTTCAAACTCACAGTCCTGCCTCAGCTTCCAGAGTACTGAGATGTTCTGAATGCACCACAGTGACTAGCTTTTCTGTAGAATTTGTGCCAAAAGTTCTGTTTACCTTTAAGGGATGATAAAAGGTAATGCATGATCTCTATCCTCAGAGAGTTTATAATTTCCGGCTGACAGAGTCAGGGAGGGCCAGGCCTGTGCTACAGATGCCATGACAGAGTGGGAGCACCTGTCCCAGAATGTGAGGTCACAGAAATGGTCCTGCAGGAGGCATCTGTCTCCCTTTCTAGAAGTAAGCTGTAAGATCCAGGGACTCTATGGAGCCCCATAGGGTGGTGCAGGTAGGAAGAAGGATTTCTCTTTCTTTTTAATTTTATCAGTACCTTTTAGATATACATAATAATAAATTCATCATAGGGCATTTGTATATATCTTGCTGCTTCTTCCCCCCCCCCATTTCATTCCCCTCTTTTCAGCCTCTCTTTTCCTCCTTGTTTAGCAACTTTTGGGGGGTCCAGGGATCAAACTCAGGACCTTGCACTTGCCAGGCCACACCTTCCCCTCCTTGATTACACAAGCTTTGTTTCCAGTTTTTCCTTCTAGTCTCTTTTTTTTTCTTCTCCCTTCTTTCTTTCCCCCTCCCCCACCCTTATTCACCTTTCTTGTTCCCCTGGGGGAAGGATTTCTGTCTACTAGGTCAACTCCAGAGTCCTTCTACGTTATGCAAAATCTGAGTGAAGTAAATGGAGCAGATAGGAAGCTGGAGGGTGATTTGGTGAGGCAAGAAACAGAGCAGGGCCAGAGCTGGACAAACTGTGCGCTGGATGTAGGGGCTAAGGGATGGTTTTGTTTTGTTTTGCTTTATGTTATTTTGTTTTGTTTGAAACAAGATCCACTATGCAGTTCAGGCTGGCCTTGAACTCACTATGTAGCCCAGGCTGGCCTCAAATTCATGATGATCCTCCTGCCCCAGCCTCCAGAGTACTGAGGTTACAGGCATGCACCACCATGCCCAGCTTCTAGTGGGTATTTTTGGAGAGAAGTTACCATGTAGGTGGAAAATGTTAAATGAGAGAGAAGACTTTAAAGACATTACAATGGGCTTCTGCTCTGTCTTCCTATCCCTGCCTCCAATGTTTACTTGGGAAACAAAGCACAGGTTTAAATTATTTGAAATTAGTTGTGGTTATTAGACTGCTTCTTTTATTGTGTTGTCTGTCACAAATAGTAGGGCTCCAGGATTTACTTAGAATATAGAAAGCCGGGATGTGGTGGTAGAAAGCAGCAGATTAGATTTTGAGCTTTCAGAAATGTGGCAATTATAAGCAATGAGTAAGTTCAGGGTGTGTGTGTCCAGGGTGAAGCTTCTTGAAAAGTGAGCTCATGAAGAGATAGAAGGGAATGGTCAGGAGACGGTAGATAGGGAGGAGGTAGAAAGTGAAGATTAGGCCAAGCACCACAGTGGGACGGACAGAGGCTCAGAGGGAAGTCCTCAGGGAGAACCACACTTCAGTGATTGGTAGAAATTGGTTTTTTACTTTGGTAAGCTTTTCTTTTCTTTTTTTTGGTACCAGGAATAGAACTCAGGACCTTGACCTTGGCAGCAGGCACTTATGCAACTGAGCTATATTCCCTGGTCCATTTGTTCTGTTTTGTTTTGTTTTTTGAAACAGGGTCTTGCTACACAGTTTAGACTGATGAACTCACTATGTAGCTGAGGCTGGTCTTGAACTCATGGTGATCCTCCTGCCACACTCAGCCGCCTGAGTGCTGGGATTACAGGCGTTCACCACTATGCCCAGCTCCAGTAAGATTTTAAAACAAAACAAACAAAAGACAAAAGAAAAAAAGTTTGTTTGTTTGCTTTTCCTTTTGTCTTTGGGCTATATCCTCAGCCTAAAACAAAATTTTCAAGACTTGGCAACCATAACTAGCCCAGAGACCTAGGAATTTCCCAGCCTGTGCAAAGGCCCTGGGTTAAATCTTCAGCACAGCAAAAAACTAAAACCAAACCAACCAAAATCCCAGGGCTTTGCTGGGCATGGTATCACATGCCTGCAATCCCAGATACTCAGGAGGCTGAGGCAGAAGGATCACAAATTTGAGGCCCGATTGCCCAAGTTAGTGAGTGAGATCCCATCTCAAAAATAAAAATTTTAAAAAGGCTGGAGGTATAGCTCAGTGGTACCCTTGTCTAACATGTGTGGGGCCTTGAGTCAATCCTTAGTACTGCAACAATAACAAAACAAAAAACAAACAGCAACAGAAAAGGGGCTTTTACTTGACTATTTTGTGCTCAAAATCCAGATGTACTGAATATTGGCTGTTTGCTAGCACTTTCTTCTAGGTTTGTTTGTTTTTGTGTTTTTTGGTGGGTTTTTTGGCACCAGGGATTAAACTCACAATGTCACTCTTGCCGGGTAGGTGCTTATGCCACTGAGCTAAGTCCCCAGCCCCCTCCTGTAGTTCTTTCCACTATCACAAAGCATCACAATAGTGGATTCAGTTCACCCAGGAAACTCAGAGGATGTATTACACTGCCACACTGCCAGGGGCTTCAAAACAGCTACGGAGTCTTCTGCTCCACAACTGGGCATGTCAAGCAGTGGCCTCCTGAAAGTTCTCAAAGGTACTTTCTCTGCTTTTATCCTACTGAGGATACCTTATTTTGCAGGAACTTCCTGCAAAGATGAAGTTTTGTTTCTTTCCTTCTTTTTTTGTCTTTTTTTTTTTTGTACCTGGAATCAAACTCATAACCTCACACTTGCCAGGCATGCCCTGTGCCACTGAGCTATATCCTCAGCCTAAAACAAAGTTTTCAAGACTTGGCAACCATAACTAAGAAACAAGGAAGGAGTTTGGGGGCAATCAGTCCCTCCATGGATAGCCAGCTCCTCCTCCCCTTCCACCAGGCCCTGGGTCCAGGGTCCTTACATGGCACTGGGCAGTCACTTCCCAGACTGGAGACGATACCTGTCACTTCTGGTAAGGAGCTCACTTGGGAATTTTTGTCATAAAACCTAAATAGCCTTCCTACTTCTGATCTTGGCTGTTTGACAATGCTCTCCATTCAC
Organism: Hydrochoerus hydrochaeris; assembly: GCA_004027455.1. Taxonomy (NCBI): domain Eukaryota; kingdom Metazoa; phylum Chordata; class Mammalia; order Rodentia; family Hydrochaeridae; genus Hydrochoerus; species Hydrochoerus hydrochaeris. Next base: position 65,642 of record PVLA01003149.1, read on the forward strand.
CAAACTTCAGACCCTCCCACTCTTTGTTTAGAATATTTCAATGTCTTCTTGCCCTTGGAAGAAATCCCCCCTTTATTTTATTTTTTTTAAACCTCCTTTTTCACTTGTTGATTATACCATTCTGCTACATCCCTGGCTCCAATCTCTTCTAAAATGCTGTGTTGAGCCTCTGTCCTCTCATCTCATGTCTCAGCCTCCCCTTTATTCTATTGTCTGGCCTTACTGATCTGATTTCAATTCTCAAGTCCTTAACTAAGCTCTTCCTCCTTTTCAGATTTTTGTGCTTATGTTTTTTTTTTTTTTTTTTTTCTGCCTGGAACATTGCTCATTTTCAGAAATAGGTAAAATGTTTGACTCTCATTCTGCTAAAAAAAAAATAGTCTGACAGTTGTTAAGACAGTAAAGACAGCTGGGTATGATGGCATTTGCTGTAATCCTAGCACTTGGGAAGTTGAGGCAAGAGGATCAGGCCAGCCTGGGCTACATATTGGGTACCAAGTCAACCTGAAAGCTCAAAAACCAAAACAAACAAACAAAACAAAAAACCTGTCTAATACAACAAGGACAAGTGGGAATTTATAGGCAGAATAAGGGAGTCAGTGCATGGAAAGAAAAATTACAAGGGAAGTAAACTGACTTAACAAGTTTTTCTGAAGACAGGCAGGGTGATAGTTATCAAGTGTGTGTGCATGTGTGTGTGTGTGGGGCGGGGGCTCTCACTTGTCTGGTTTATCAGGATTCTTGCTAAAACTAGCTAGGCTGGCACAAGAACTAGCTTGGCCCTAACCCAAGGATCAGATCTAATTAAAAAGAGGATTCAGGTGCCTGTCCAAATAAAGTTTGGTTAAGGAGTCAGTCTCCTTCAATACCCACATAAAAATGAACACATCTATTATATTAAACTCATGAAGAAAATGGCAGTTTCTGTACAATAGAAAAGTTAGAGAACACACACATTTACAGGTCGGACATACAACACTGAATTAAGAAAATGGAGGCAAAACCTGTATCTTTTCCACAAGTGGGAGTAAGAGGTTAATTGAACTTCTGCTAGACAAGACAGAATTTGCATGAGGATCATTTACCTATACTGAATTGTAAAATAACTCCCACGAAAACAGAAAAATAGAATCGTATAAAAGCATATGCTATATGGCTAAATCTTTTGTGGTTTCTCATTAGCCGACACTATTTGTGGAAAGCCTTTCCGGAATCCCTCCGTGTGAATGAGGCGGCATTTCTGCGTTATCATATTCATCACACTATTGTTTACATCCGTTCTTCCCCTCATACACACACGAGAGACCAGGAACTTTTTGAGGCTGACACAATGACTAATTCAAGTCTCTTATTGTTTCCTCAGCGGGCACATTTGCTTCTGAGAAACACACTATACTAGGGGGGAGTGCAAAAACATATTTCTCAGCAGTGTAGCGTGCATTTTACTCTAATACCTAGGGAAACACAGTTTTGCATTAAAGCATACGCTGCCTTTCCCTCCACGCTCAATGTTTCATTACTTTATTAACTGTTTCTTTTTCAAGGCCTGCCGGATCCTATGGAAATACAAAAAAGCGCTAGAGCAGTCTGCAATGATGTAGCCCCAGCAAGAAACAATTTTGATACGAAGAACCACTAGGCTGCAGGGGGCGCCACTGACACGCTGGAGAAAGGCCCAGCCTGCCTGCCCCTGAAGATAGTGAGGTCGTTGGATGCACCAGAAACTGTTCCCTCGGCCCCATGGAAAATGAAGGACGTGAGCTAATGTCTTAACACATTTAAGGGGTGAGAAATGCAGGCGCGTTAGGACGCACCCGCTCCGGAAGCTGCAGGGATGCTCCGCTCCTCCCGCCTGCACCGTCACCCGGCCGGGCAGCCCCGGCGGCCCCGCCCCGTGACGCGAGGCCCCGCTCCGCGGCGCCCGCTTCCAAGATGGCGGCGACGAAACATGCCCGGCTGTCGGGGTGGCGGTGATGCCGGGAAGCCGGAGGCCAGGTGCGTAAGCTGGGGATCGTGGAGCGAAAGAGAGAGGCCTCGGAGAAAGGTCTGGACGGTCTGGAGAGTGAGTTTTGGGAGAAGGCTGGAGATAAGCTTGAGCAGGGCTGCGATCTCAGGGGGGCAGTGAGGACGGGGGCCGGGTGGGCTCATGTGGCACCGGAGGGCAAACGCTAGAGGAGCGGGGCTGAGATGGGCGCGCTCCGAGAGACCGGGATTCTAACCCCAGGCCGAGTGCTGACCACGCCCCTCCAGGTGAGCTCGCCGGGGTACCCCGGCCGCCTCTGCCCCAACCCTGCTGTCCATCAGTGACCCTTCATCAGCCAGAAAGGAAAGGTGGAGAGGACGCCACCCCCACCCTGCTCTTCGCAGCTCCCGGGTGCACAGCTCCCTGCACCTGCGGAGCGTGAAGAAAGCAAGGAGCACGTTTCCCACTTCCCTGGGTGCTCCTGAGGCCACTCAGTGGTCCTGTCAAAACCGTGTCGCTTCTCGAACTGGTTTTTGGTGTGAGGAAGCAGTGTCTTCAGTAGTTGCTGGGTCCCCAATCCCCAAACAAGTGCGTCCTGTTGGAGTGGGAGCGAGAGACTGAGTCCAAACCCGACATCGTCTGTAAGATCACTCCAGGTAGCCTGGAGAAAGGCCAATGATCTGGCATCTTCTGCACCTCTTCTTTCCAACCACTTATCCTCACTTCCTCTGGGAAACCGACTTTACCCTGCTCTTGATCTCTGCCCATGCAGGCGGCTGGTTATCTGCGACCACTTCTGTGCCAGCCGGTCCCAGATTCGGTGGTGGAGAGCTGGATGTAGCCTTCTTCAGTCCTTTGTGGCATTTCCAATTTTAGATAATGCCTCACATCTCTGTGCCCCCGGGGCCCCCTGGAAACTCCATGATCAGGAAGAAGATAGCCTGAATCTAGGTGAGTCTCTTTTCCTCTAAAATTAAAGGAGGGGAGAGCTCTCCAGAGACTTGTGACAGAGACTTGAATGATGTAAGCATCCTGCGGGGATGAGACTGAGAGACGGTAGTGGGAGTGGTTGGGGTGGTGGGGGAGAATGAAACTTGGGCTGGAAGTGACAGGTGTAGGGCTGTTGGTGCTTTTATTCTGTTTCTTTTCCTTGCGTGATTGTACACCTGTGTGCTCCTTTCTGTGACTCAGTTCTATAATTGTTTTTCTTCTTTGCCCCTGGCACCACCTTTACCCCTATCCGTTTGTCTTCCTGCTGGTTTGCTCTCGTCCTTTCTGCTCCCAGAACTCCCCTCTCTCCCTCCCCAGACCTCACCTCAGGATGTTGCGGAGGTTGCTGGAGCGGCCCTGCACACTGGCCCTGCTTGTGGGCTCCCAGCTGGCCGTCATGATGTACCTGTCACTAGGGGGATTCCGAAGCCTTAGTGCCCTATTTGGCCGGGATCAGGGGCCAACGTTTGACTACTCTCACCCTCGAGATGTCTACAGTAACCTCAGCCACCTGCCTGGGGCCCCTGGAGCCCCAGGGGGTCCTCCAGCTCCTCAAGGTCTGCCCTACTGTCCAGAACGATCTCCTCTCTTAGGTGAGTGCAAAAGGAAGGAGAAGGAAAGGACAGGTGTGTGTGTGGGGGGGATGAGCCTTGGGTAGGCATGGAGTTGCAGGAATGAGATTTAGGAGATTCAGGTACTCTGAAGATGGGGTGAGGTGGACAGAGGGGACTCTGAATTCAGCTTACATGAGACTGTCGTGTTGAACCACAACTTTCCACAGTCTGCCCTTTTATAGGCTCTGTCTGCCCCAGGCTTGGAATTATTTCCCCTGGTTTATTATGAGCCCTGGTTTAATTAGTTGTTAGCCTTGTTCTTTTTCACCCCCATCTGTACCTTTATATTCTGTGAGGTAGGACAAAGTTATGGAGCCCTAAAAAGGGAAGGCAAGGGATTAGGGATTTAGCTCAGTGGTGTAAGCACCTACCTGGCAAGTATGAGGTCAGAAGTTCAGTCCCCACTGAGGAAGGTAGGCTAAGCAGGAACCTGTACCTTCCAGGCTTTTACAGCAGCATTGGAAAGAAACCCAAGGTTTAGGGGATTTCTGAGGGAGGCCTGGGGAAACTGAGCCTGGAATCAAACTGCCAGGATCAGCTATTCCTAGGCCCTGGACCTCATTCTTTTCTTCTTGCCCCTCCAACTCTTGAATTTACCGTTCCCTCCCAACAGTGGGTCCTGTGTCGGTGTCCTTTAGCCCAGTGCCATCACTAGCAGAGATTGTGGAGCGGAATCCCCGGGTAGAACCTGGGGGCCGGTACCGTCCTGCAGGGTGTGAGCCCCGCTCCCGAACAGCCATCATTGTACCCCATCGGGCTCGGGAGCACCACCTGCGCCTGCTGCTCTACCACCTGCACCCCTTCCTGCAGCGCCAGCAGCTTGCTTATGGCATCTACGTCATCCACCAGGTACCCTTGCTACCTACTCCACTCTGACTGTGTTTTGTGTAAAGAAGCCTCGAGTAAATGCCATTCTCCTCTCATCTAATGAGTCCCTGGGATAATTGTAAGATGCCCAACTGTGGAATGTGGAGGAGCACCTGGCCTTGTTCTTCCTAACTTGTTAGTCCTATACTTCTCATTATTCTGTGGGGTCCTCCCTCTGTCCTCTAGTATCCCTTGGTTTTTTCCTTTTGTAAAGTGGCTTTATTTGGAATTGGGATGATGGAGGCTGAAGCTGTAGCTCTGCAACTTGTGACATGCATGACTTTGAGCAAGATGCTTAACACTCTAAAATGAGACAAACAAGCCAGGCATGGTGGTGCATGCCTATAATCCCAGCACTCAAAAGGATCACTGAGCTCAGGGCCATATTAGCCTACACAGAGAGTTTAAAGCAAGCCTGAACTACATAGTGAGATTGTCTCAAAAAACAAAACAACCACACAAACAAAAAAACCCAAAACAGTAGAGAAAGAGACAAAGAGCAATAGGTTAATTAATATATCACCCGTTTTACACAGTTGTGATCAGGATGAGATGCTAAACAGTAGCACCTAAATATCAGGCACTTACTGCTATGCAAAAATTAGAATGATTAGCTGGGCATGGTGGTGCACTGCTGTAGTCCTAGTGCTTGGGAGGCTGAGACAGATGAATCTTTGCAAGTTCAAGACCAGCCTGGGCTACAAAATGAGTTCAAGGCCTGCCTGAACTGCATAGTGAGACCCTGACTCAAAAAGACAAAAAAAAAAAAAAAAGATTAAATGAAAAAGATACCTTATCTTTCCCTTCATTTTCTCACCACACATTCTGCTTAATTTCATTCTTAACATTTTTGTACTTCACCCTCTTTTATGCTGCCTATCACATAATCTGTTTTCCCTCCATTATCTTTCAGGCTGGAAATGGAACATTTAACAGGGCAAAGCTACTGAATGTTGGGGTGCGGGAGGCCCTGCGGGATGAAGAGTGGGACTGCCTGTTCTTACATGATGTGGATCTCCTGCCAGAAAATGACCACAATCTCTATGTGTGCGACCCCCGGGGACCTCGCCATGTTGCTGTTGCCATGAACAAGTTTGGGTACAGGTATGGGGCATTGAAGAGTGTTGGGAAGCAGAGAAATTAACCATGTGGTAGAAGGGCAGCCAGGGGGATTGTGGGTAGGGATGTCTCTCCAAAAGACATGGAATACAAGGATCTTTTTCTTCCTAGCCTCCCATATCCCCAGTACTTTGGGGGAGTCTCGGCGCTCACTCCTGACCAGTACCTGAAGATGAATGGCTTCCCCAATGAATACTGGGGCTGGGGTGGTGAGGATGACGACATTGCTGCCAGGTTAGACTTCCTGCCACCACCTCCCTCCCCACCCCAACCTTTAAGACCACCCCTGGCCATAGCCTTCCAGTGCTAACCTTTAGCTCCCTGGTCCTGTTCTGAGTGTGTTCCTTTCCTTTAGTGTTTTCTACTGAAGTCAGGCTTTGCACACTGCTACCCATTCTATCATCTTCCTGTTTTCTATATGTGGTTAGTTATATTCCCAGGAGAGCAGATAAAATCAATAGGAAATATTGTCATAGGATTCCAGCTGGAAAGAGGCCTACAGACAAGTTTAGTTCTGCCTTTTGCTGGGCTTGCATCCAGACCACTTCCTGTGAAGATAGGGGAAAAGGGATTCTGCTCCATGGGGCCTAGAATTGCTTAGGAAAGGAAAAGGCCTGTGCTGTTTGCTTTGATGCCAACTGATTTTTCAGCGTGTGAAACAGTCTGACCTTCAGACTCAGCTGACCCAGTTTAATGTCTGATATGACTATTTTGGCTCCGTATGCTGGACCCATTCTTCCCCTCCCTCTTGTGTCCTCTGGGGTGACATTTATGTGAATTCTCATCCAATGCCTGTGTGCAAAGCACCCAGCAAATTCAAAATATATATATTGTTTTAGCTCCTTCCTAGACCATCACTTTTTGCATCCAGAGGAATGAGATTCAATGACCTGTTTCTACTCCTTTCATAATACAGAGGCAAGGGAGAACAGTTGGTATAGCTTAGCTATTACTCTAAATAAGAATTGCTAGGCTAGGGCCACATGCCTGTGATCCTAGCACTTGTGAGGCTGAGGCAGAAGGATTGCTGAGTTTGAGGCCAGCCTGGGCTACACAGTTAAAGGCCAACTGAACTACGTAGTGAGACCTTGCCTCAAACAAACAAACACACACACACACAAACAGATTGCTGGGCTAGAGTAGCTTGATGGTAGAGCATAAGTTTAGCATGTACAAAGCCCTGAATTTTACCCCTAGCATGCATGTGTGTATACACACACACACACACAGCTGTTTGAGTTCCTAGTGTTTTATACAATTAGGCTTCTCTTTTTGTCCCTCCTACACTCACTGCAAGGGCAGCTCCTGGGGCAGGGGTGCATCTGGGAAGCAAAGGTAGGAGGTGCAAATCCACCTTTGCTAATTGCTTAAAGGCCCAGGGTACTGCCTGGGCCCTCTGGATTTGTGTTTTTTGGTACCAGGGATCGAACTCACGACCTTGCGCTTGCCAGGCAGGCACTTATGCCACTGAGCTAAATCCCTAGTCCCTGGGGTCCTGTAGATTTGCATACATCCAGATTTTACATTCTCTTCAGCCATTTCCTTCTTTCCATTTGACTTTCTCCCTTCTTGAACTTGGTCTTTTTCTACCTAACTGGTAAGAACTGTCATTTGTATACAGAGAGGTACAGCCCCTTCCTTGCTGGCCTTTATTCTTGTTCACTGCCAGCAGCTTTCCTCTACTCCGTATTCTCCATGATCTTCTCTCTTCCCTTAGGGTGCGCCTGGCTGGGATGAAGATCTCTCGGCCCCCTACATCTGTGGGGCACTATAAGATGGTAAAGCACCGAGGCGACAAGGGTAACGAGGAAAATCCCCACAGGTAGGAGGGAGAACTACTTGGAAATTATTACTGGATTCTCAGGGCTCTGTATTCCTAGCCAGGAAACTCCCAAGGGTCTCTAGATTCCTCAGTGTTCCTTCTGCATCTTAGTATCCAACTTTTCACCCTCAGGTTTGATCTCCTGGTCCGTACCCAGAATTCCTGGACACAAGATGGGATGAACTCACTCACATACCGATTGCTGGCTCGAGAGCTGGGTCCTCTCTATACCAACGTCACAGCAGATATTGGGACTGACCCTCGGGGTCCTCGGGCTCCCTCTGGTCCCCGTTACCCACCTGGTTCTTCCCAGGCCTTCCGTCAAGAGATGCTGCAGCGCCGGCCCCCAGCTAGGCCTGGCCCTCTGCCTACTGCCAATCACACAGCCCACCGTGGTTCCCACTGACTCCGTCTTGCCCACCTTAATCATGAAACTGAAAAGAGGGTTGTATTCCTCCCCACCCTCAGCTCTTAGGGATGTGAGGGAACTGAACTTCAGTGCTGTGCGGGGGGACAGGAGCCTCTCCGCACTGTTGGACTGGAGCTGGGCTCCTCTAGACCTGGGGACTCACTCTTTCTAGGGTCACTTGCCAGGCCTTATGAATGTGAATCTTTGATGTCATGATTTTATGTGATGACTCCTGGGAGTCCCCTGCCCCTGGGGTAGGAGCAGGGCTGGACCCCAAGCCCCTTCCTCTTCCATGGAGATCATTCTCTTTCAAGAGTAATCTGGCTTCTCCTGGGACCTCTGTGAATATTTATTCTATTTATGGTTCCTGGGAAGCTGTTTGGTGAAGGAAACCCTTCCCTGGGTACTTTCTGCCAGTGCTGGAGTAGCTCCCTTTTCTGGTCCAGGCTCAGGGGGCTGGGATTTTGATATATTTTCTAATAAAGGACTTTGTCTCGCCTTTGTTCCTGCTTTCTGCATCCTGTCCCCCTCTCCCATGATGCCTACAGGTGACAGAATAGCTACACCAAGTTAAGCACCATCAACTTTTATTTTCATGAGTAGGAGTTGGGCATTAGCTGTTAGGTCCTGTGCCCAGGACACTGACTGCTGCTTGGCGCCCACTCTCTATACAGTCATTGACAGCAACCCCATCATAGGAGGCGCCAGCCAGAGTCAGGGGCAGCCTTTGAGCAGCCAGAAACTGCACAGCTGACTCTGGAAGGAAACGATGAAAGGAATATTACTGCTGGGCTCTCCCTTGCTCAGCCTTCCTCAGCCCAGCTGCATTCCAAGCTTACCCATTCTTTGCCAGTGACCTAGAGTGTACTGGGGGATGCAGTTCTGGGGAGAGAGGAGGTGGCAGGAAAAAGTTTATTACTGATTTTCCAAGTTATAGCTGACATATAAGGACAAATATATCAGTTGCTGCCTTCAAGGCTTACAGCTGATGGGTTTGGCCCCAACTCACCTTGTGTAGATGAACCAAGAAGTGACTTGGTTGCTCCTTTAATCCTAATTGTGTGGCAACTGCCTCCTGTGCCTGCTGTAGGAACAGCTCCTGAGATAAGGCATGGCCTCTAGCTTCCAGTGTGTGTAACCAGGAACCTCCCAACATCACCTAGGGAGAGAATACAGCACTGACTGGCCTGGCCTTGCCTATGGTGGAACACAGGGCCCCTTGGAAAGCCCACTAAACAAAGCTGTCCCCTCTCACAGTTATTCTGAGGCCGGGGAAGTTCCCATCCTGCTCAGGAAAAGCAATGGAGTCATACACAATTCCCAGAACAACTGGGTCTTCAGAGGATGGCACCAAATGTCCAAATCCCTGGTGAGGAAGAAACTGACAGATTAGGAGAGAGAGGGCTTCTGAGCCCATGTTCCGTCTTCCTCGCTTTGTCATACCTGGACAGGCAGATGAGCTCCTCGGTACTGCAGGTTTACGACAGCTACAGACACGGCAGTGATGGTGCTCAGGACATGAGCCAGGGGCACAGCCTCAGCAGGAAGCAGTTTACTAAGCTCTGGAGATGAAGAGATCTGATTCAGGAAGCATTCGTACTACAAACATTACATCAGTTGTCTTTGAGATTAGACTCCCGAAGCACGGGCTGGGTTGGGGCTGGGTAAGGTGTGGTCCTGCTGGCCCAGGAAGGTACAGCTATTGCCTCATGCTTGCTGGGCAAATGGAGTGGGCCAACCCCTTACCTGAAGCTGGAATGGCACTAATAATGTGGTCAGCCTCCAGACTGCTGTCCCCTAGAGAGACCTGAGAACATGAAAACATTTGAGACACACAGGGATAATGAATTGCAGGAATAGGGTAAGACTTGTTGCCTCACTTTCAAGTATTCCAGGCACTCAAGTGGCAGGAAAGGCTGGGTGCTGACCCAGGATGAAGATACTGAATGACTGTCATCCTTAAAAATATCACTGTTCTGTATGCACTGGGAAGTGGGCCAGATGCCAGTGTAGCCACTCTGAAGTGTTCAGTGAAGCTGGATTGTCCTTTCTTCATCCCCAAGTCACTTATAAGCTACTTCTATCCACAGACTTGCATCAAAGGAGTCTTTGAGGAAGGTTCACAAAAAGGCCTAGAAACCTGGTGTAACCTTTGTCTACAGAGCTTCTAAGGCAAACAATGTGTAACTCCAGTTCTATCACTCCTTGCCTGGTTGATCCTCTTAGACAAAGATAAAAGCACTGACACGGGTTTATTATACTCTTCTACCTTCCAGCGTCCTTCTGCCTGGAGACTGAGCCCACAGACTGGCTGGCCTCTGAGCACATGGACGCCCCTACTAGTCAGGTGGCTGTCAAGGGCCTGGGGTAACACCTCCAGTCCTCCTCGGAGTGACCACTGGCTCCAGCGCTCAGCCCGAGCCTGGCGAATAAGTGCTGAGTCTGGCTGTGGTCTCCGCCCTACAGCAAAAGAAGCAAAAAAGGAATTATCAAACCAGCACTTCTTGCACCCGACCCTTATTTTAGCAATCCTTAACATCTTCACCCTTTGAACCAAGCTCCCCTCACCTGTCCCCAGCAGCAGCCCCAGGATTACAGATCGATGGCTTTGCTCAGCTTGGAAGAGACTGGGAAAGCAAGACCTGATGCTGAGCTCGCGGCTGTTGCCTGCAAACACCCCACGGCAGAGGCTGTCCATGGCTAGAGATGCCACCTTGAGGGTGAGACTGGGAATGAGAGGCCAAGGAATAAGCTGCACTGGTTTCTACCACCCCTGCTTGGTGACGAATGGGGTGGGGAGAGGATGATTTGGGCAATATTCCCACTGTAACAGAAGGATGGGAAGGAAGTGAGGGCATTCATTGCCAACATTGAATGTTGGCGATTTCCAGAGTAGAAAGACAAGAGGGAATCCCTAAGTGATACAAAAGAGCCATTGCAAATAGCCCTGAGCAGGGGGCTCTGCAGCTGGTTTGGTATGGGAGAGGACTGAGGCCTCTGGTCAGTGTCACCTCGGGTCCAAGGCGGCGCTGGGCAAAGCTGTGCACGGTTTCATCAGACTCTTTGCCCCGAGGTTTGGTCAAGTCTCTCAGTCCAGCCCAAAACAGAGGTTTGGAAAAGGGGGGTGAAGGGCGGAGTAGTCCCCTGCATGAAAGAAGATACAGGAAACAGTGAGTGCCTGATTTACCCTCTAAGCTCCACTGGGTCATTTCCATTCATTTGGGTCCCTTTTGCTGAAATAGGTGACGGGGTTAACTGCAAAGATGTGAGGATGAGGCTAAAATGGAAAGATGTGCGGTAAGGGAATGATTCTGTTACCTGAGGCCAGTGGGTAGGAGATGCAGCGCACCGCCCACATACAGGAATCTTTTCTGGGCAGCCGGATGGTCTCCCCGGACAGGCAACACTTCTGAGTCCAAACCAAGCTCAGAAAGCTGCTCTTCACAACTCCCACCCCCCCGCCGAGAGAAGAAATTAATGAAAGGTCTGGCCCACCAAGTATACTTCCTCCCCTCTGCTCTATCCCCTTCAGTGAAAACCCACTCTGCCATCTCTCTTCCACATTCCACAAGCCTCTCACCAGGAGCAAAGTCTGGGCTCCCAGCACTCCAGCCGGCCGAATTCCCCTAGGTCCAAGTTCAAAGACTGCACCATCTGGCCCTCGAACCGAGCGGATCCAGCCTCCCAGACGTTTACTGCCCTCCACTAGGACCACCTGGCAACAAGTGGGTGATACTGTAGCAGCATCTGTGGCTGGGGTTGGGGACTGGGGTGGGGCCGAGTCCCAGGTCCAGGATTCATCTAACTTTTGTTGGAAATAAAAGAGTATTAACACTCGGTTGCTTCAGCGTAGGTGGGGTACTCACCTTAGGCGGGCAGGAGGCTCGGCTCAGATAGTAACTGGCGGCCAAGCCGCTGATGCCTCCGCCCAGTACGACCACAGTACGGCCCATCGGGAAGTCAGGGGAAAGGGGACGATACTGACAGGCAAACTGCTGGGCACCCTGCGCTCCAGAAGCCTCGCGGTTCCGCGTTCCACCCTAGGCCACTTAGTGATTAGACGAAAGTGATCGCACCTGAATGAATGGGCGGGTGGAAAAACGAGGTTTTCGCCCGGGGCCAGGACTAAAGGCAAGAAGCACGAGAAAATGAGGGATCTAGGAGGTAGAAGTCCAAAGACTCCTCTCGGTTGGTTCAGATAAGGGTCACACCCACGTTATCTGTTCTCGCAGGCCTCCGCGGTAGGCTGGAGACCTGAGTCTTGAGGGGCTCCGGCTTCCCGCATCTCAACCAGTTAAGTATAGTATTTTCAGTCCGCTATCCCCGCCCCCAACTTTTTAGGTCCCTCCGACGCTCCGTCTACTCTATTGGCGACACTAATCCAAGTTCCTCTTTTCTGCTTGTGGATTGGCAGGTTCTGACTCGCATTCACCAATTAGAGCACTGAATTGGCAATGACGCCATGAGGCGGGGCCACGGTAGCCGTAGAAGTCAGATCAGTGTTTCCGGAGGTTAACCTGTTAAGTGCTGCCTCGTAGTGAGTACCGTCTCCGTCCTCGGGGACAAGACGGCGAAAGCCAAGTCCGGGAGTTAGCATTCCCCAGCTCAAGCTTCCCAGGCCCAGTTAGGGTAAGAACCCTGGAGGGAGGGCCCCATGAGCTTTTGTGTTAGGAAAGGTAGATAGGGACACTAGGAACTAGTCCGCGGGGAGGCGGCTCCATAAACAGCTCCTTGATGTTAGCAACAGACGGGGCCTACGGGAGCTAGGGCCGCCCGGCAACGTAGCTGTTGTTTGTCAACAGGGGTTTCGGACGCGTCGCTCTCGAGGGGCAGCCCCCAAGTTTAGCAGGACGCCTTGCTTCAGAGCCTGCGGTCTAGTTTCAGGGTTCTCAGCAAGGTCTCTAGTCTTTAAGATTTGCCTTCCAATACTAAATCTCACTGTTCAGCGCACCTGTCCGTCTCGCTCTACTCCTGACCCTTCCCGCCCGGTCCCGAGAGCGCCCCTAGCAGCTCAGAAGTGGAGCTGGGTCCCAGGGAGACTCCCACTATACTGTTTTGTTATCTCCACCCCCTAAGCGTCAACACAAATAAGAGCATCACTTTTTCTTATTAAATTTATTCACAAAAAGTGAGATTGTAGAGGTTCTGGGGGCTGTACATGGTCAAGGGACTGGTGAGCTCTATACACGGGGCTGGGAGACAAGGGAGCCTCCAGGTAGAAGTGTAATCTTTATTAAAAAAAATAATGGGAGCTACAACCACCCCCTCCCCCCTCCCCGATTAAAAAGACACAAAAATAGACGTCTCTGAGGTAAATGGGGAGGCTGGGAGTTTAAGGGTGTGGGAGGGGTTTTCAGGTGCCAGGGCTTAAAGGGGATGTCACAGGCATCGGGATGACTCCTGCATTAGTTGGTAAAACAGCACGTAGCCCTCACTGGATGCCACCTGATTTTCACTGACAGGGGAGACACTAGGAAGAAGGGAGATGGGGGAGGAGTTGTAGTCATTTACTATACATTCCCTCCCCACAAGACAAAGTGAGAGCACTCAGGAAGAGATAAGGAGAGACCACCCACCTTTCAGCAAGCACTCTGTCTCCTGGGGTTTCATAGAAAGGGAATGTTTTAGGGCTGCAGTGGGAATAGGAAAGGAGTTGAATAGGAGGCTGTTCTCACCGAGAGTCATTGTAGACATGCCAGCCAGTCTGGCACCGGCACAGGGCTGTGTAATGGCCATAGTGGACACTGCCCGAGTGGTTGCAAAGGGCATACAGCTGGTATGTGGGGCTTCCTGTGGGGTTAGAAATGATCAAGTTCTGCAACAGAGTTGTGGCTCCTCCTGAGGTACCTTAGGACCCTCCCTCCCATACCCACCGGCTTTGTCACTGGCAAAATCCCCTAGGCTCAGTCGCTGTAATGGGAAGTCTACACCTACTGAACTTTTTTTGATGGAGCCTCGAGAGGTGGAAAATCGATTCAGATCTGAATCCTAGTTAAGGACATTTACGAGGTGGAGAGTGTCTAAGGGGGACTGCTGTTCTAAATGATGTCCCCCAACGCATGCTGGGAAATGGTAGGGAAAGCTGCGCTGATTGGCTTTTCCAAAGGAAAACTAAACTCCCAAACCTTTGCAAACATGGAGGCTGAGGAAAAAGAATGCATGGGAGATGGCCTAAGATAAATAAGGATTTAACGATTAGGATATGGAGCACGAGGATTCGAGGGAATCTCTGTACTGTCAACTTTTTGGTACTTCGTGTTTTCTGCCGACATCGATCACACACCTGAACAAATGGCAAACAGTGTTAGGTTAATGTGCTGTCACCTTATCTGGCTTTTGACACTCTAGTCCACATTCAGGTTTAGTATACTCCCCATTATTTCTGTATCCTCTGGACCACAACCCTTTGGCCCTATGAGTAATAGGATATACCTGACACAAACCCAGAAAAATAACTATTATTTCACATGCAAAGGCAACATGCATCCCCTTTTATCTATATGCACCCTTCCCCCACCTCCCATCCTTATGTATTCCTTGTGAACCTCCACATACTGGGGCATTCTCTGATTCTAGCTCTTCTTCCTTGGTGAAAAGGCTGAAACAATCACGCAGAGATACCTTGCCCCCTGCAAATCCTTTCTGGGGGGGAAAGAGGAATTAACAGTCAGCAAGTTGTGAATTTACTTCTCCAATTCTTCTTAGTCAATCCAGACTTCAGTTCTGCTCTAGAGACCCACAGGGTTCCCACCCACTCTCTGGGGGTCGGTAGGGCTGGGTCATAGTCTGTGTTCCATCCACCCCTGGAATCCTCTGGAATCCCACCTTAGGGATGGGCAGGGACAGGTCACAAAAAACCTCGAAGGTCGTGGAGCGATACCCACAGGCCTGGCACTTGAGACAGCTTTTCAACTGGCCCACAAACAGATCTAGACAGAAGCAAAAGGGCAGCAGAAGTCACTGCTAGGTGCCTGAGATCCTTTCTTGGAATCCTCTCTCTTCCTACCCCTTACTAATGCTTCTAACAACTCTTGACACCATTTCACATCATCAGCCAGTCTGGCTCCCAAGACCCCTTGACAACATCAGTTTTTTTCTCTCAAACCTCCTCCCCCAAAATTTCCCCCCTTGCTTTGTCCCATTCCATACCTACAATCTTGCTGTCTTCTCTCTCCAGGTAATGCTTCCACATTAGGTTGGCTCGGTCATCATCACTACCATAGATCAAGGGAAGTGGGGGAGGTACCCGTGAGACAGCAGGAATTCTGGGTATCCCCAACACTGCTGAAGGGATCCATAGAGCCCTGTACACCACTCTACTGCACCTCCTTTCCTACATTTCAATTTTATTTTGTGAGTTTGCTTTTTTAAAAATTTATTTATTTATTTATTTTGGTACCAGGGATCGAACTCACGACCTCACACTTGCCAGGCAGGCGCTTATGCCACTGAGCTAAATCCCCAGCTTTTTAATTCTATTTTTGAAACAAGGTCTTGCTACATAGTCCAGGCTGGCCTTGAATTCACTGTGTAGCCCACACTGGCCTTTAACTTGTTGGGATCCTCCTGCCTCTGCCTCCTGAGTGCTGGGATTACAGGCATGTGCCACCATGCCCAACATGCTTCCCTAAATTTCTAGTTAAAGGAGTAATGTTTCAGGGAACTTTATGGGAGAATTCAAAGGAAAAGGAAAAGAAAGGAATGTACACAAGAGGAGAACATGCTATCTTCCTCCACCTGGCGTCAAGCCTTTTATGTACTGTGCTGTAAGTTAATTATCCCCTCCTCTCTCAATTTGGTAACATATCTAGCACTATCTTCTGTCTCCATCTGTATGTACCAGCCTCCCTCCTCCTCCTCCTTCCTTCCTTCTACTTCCACACTGGTTCTCAAACCATTTTTTTATGCTAATGGATTTCTTCTCATTTTAACTAGCTCAGTTCCATGAAAGATGAATGTGGACACTGACTACCACACAGTAGCGGGGGACCCTTACCTTAATTCAGGTTCTTCTAGCAGAGCTCCTCCTCGGCGGGGCAGAGAGGGTACGGGACCATTGGCTAGGATAGGTGGAGCCCTGCGGCCTCGTCGATTGATTTCAAGATGGAGCCGCTCCATGAGGAGCTTCAGGAACTCTTGGGCATCCTGCTGACTACAGCCAGACAGAGAATATGAACAGCTGACCCCCTCTCAAGCCTCTGCCCAGACAGGGATTCTTACTTCCTACATGGAGACCATGTCATGGCTCAAAACAGTGTTGCTGAAGTCCCAGCTTGGCCTACCCCCAGATATGGCCAGTGAGAAATGTTATACTCTCCAGCTCTCCCACCTGTATCCAGAGAAGGAGGGAACATATTTCTGGAAGACAGCCCGGAATCGAGTAGGATTCACAGCTTCACAAGAGTCAGGGTGCCACAGGGCACCAATCACATCTGCAAAGGCTGTTAGGGTGGGGTGAGGAAGGGGAACAAAAATTAATGTCTCAAGGAGGCAAGCAGAAGGAAGCTCAGTGGGTAAAAAAACAACCCCCTTGGGAAGTGGGCACTGGGTAAGTTGGTACAACTGTCAGATTAAAAGGCTGGGGACCATAAGCACTGGCAAACACACCCACAAGGGGCTTTGGGGAAAAGGGAACAGTAGTTGTTACCCGACCTTCAGTGAGCTCTTGGGCTCGTCCCCCTCCAGGCACCTCTTGCCGGAAGTCCCTCCGAAGACAGAAGTCCCGAAGAGGCCGAGTGCTGCTCAAACACTGTAGCACTGCATTCAGGAAGCACTGGGAAGCAGCAGGGACACTGCTGTTACCTCTCTAGACTGACGCCCCAGCAGCCTTAGGAGAGCTTCCGGGCTCTTTCCACATCTCCCCAATCCACAGGTTCTCCCCACCCTAAGCATCATATCAGATCCATTTAGAGAGGAAAGACAGAATGGCTCTTACTGTATTTCCCAGATTTCGGAGGCCAACATGACCAGAGCCCAGAAGCAATGTGTGATGAGCCTGGAAGGTCAGAGTACAGTCAGTAGGTCACCCTATATCCTAGCTGACACCGAAATCTTTCAACAGCATGCTGCCCACTGCCTCCCACAGCCCATTCATGCTCAACAGCCTCTACCCTCTGGTCTCCCTACCTCACTGGTCATAAGCAGTAAGCCCATCACAGCTGAGTGCACCACAGACTCAGCCATGGCTGCCCCAGCTATTCCCCACTTACTCCTCTGCCCAGCTAGGCGGCGCTGCAGCTCCTGGGGCAACTCCCCAAGCACTGGCATGGTTGCCCAGCTGCTCCCCACTCCCACCTTGCTGCCCCCAAATCCCCCTCCTGCCCCCGTGGTCCTTTCCTGCACCCTCTCCTGCTGGCTCTAACTGCAGTCAGGCTAGCTCACTTAGCTCGGGAAATGGGCAACCACATTAGCTCAGATGTGCTGATCCCGCCCCTCTTCGGCTCCAGAGATTAATTAGGTCTAGAGAGAGTCCTAGGAGAGAAGGTGCAGTAAGGGAAAGAAAAGGCCTCGGGACTCAAAAGAATTCTAAATAGTTAGGTTAATTCCCTGGGAACTGAAATGGCACACCATGCTTTGGAGTCACAGACGACCCAGGAAAAGGTCTAAAAGGCCCTGGAAATAAGGGAGCTGAAAGTCTACTGTTGTAATCAGGGGCTGAAAAAAGAATTTTGGGAAAAGGGAGACAAAAGTGCCGATAGATGGCAAGAAAGCTGCAGATACAGAGCACAAGGCTGCAAAGCCATGTGTGCTGGCAAGTCCTTACCATCTTATCATCAGAGTAGAAAGGCTCGGAGGGCCGGGCAGATATCACGTGGAAGGAACTGTGGGAAGTACGGGGCTCTGTCCGTATGCTGAGCAGGGTGGGGGGTCCAGGAAAACCTCCAAGTCGACGGAGAGAAGTGCTGCGTCTCAAAGTAGGTGGCTCAGGCCGGAGTGCCAAGCGGCTCAGTGCAGCCCCTAGCTCTCCAGCACCATGGTGCCCTCCCAAGGCAATCCCCATTGGACGCAAGTCCCCACTGCTCACAGATTTGGAACGGGCTAAGTTGGTCCGGGATGGGAGAGGCAGAGCCACGGCTGGGGGTGGTGAGCCAGGTAGAGGAACCCCATGATCTGCCCGAAGGGGGCCTCTTGAACGACAGCTTGAGGTCCGTCCCCTTGCAAGCTCCAGTTTCTTGAGTCGTTCATCAGGGAGACCTGGCCGGGGAGGTAGAGGTCGTAACATGGGGTTTGGCCCAGGAGCTGGGTTGCGGCGCTCCTTGCTGCGAGCTCCGGGGGCAAATGGTAACTTGGATCCCACTCGGGGCTGGACATTAACAGGTGGCTCTCGAGTCCGGCTCAGACGGTGCTCCGAAGCCTGGGGCATTGTAGACACCGCAGGCCGGACCTGGGAGAAGAGAGAGTCAACATTTGAGTTTTGGAGGAATATGAGAATTCAGACTTCCATATCACCTTCTCTGTTCACTGAGGGCAAGAATCAGGTCATCATATCAGTAATTGTAACCCCAACCTACCATAATGTCTGGCACAAAATAAATGACTAAATGACTAAGCAGCTCATGACTTTGACCCTTTCTATATCCCACCTCACCCCTACAGGATACAGCTCTACTGGAAAGCCTTTCTCAACCTCACTCTGAATTGTCTTTACATTCTATAAATTGGTAACAAGAGCCCTCCTCATTCCTAGCTAGTTAAGTGAGATGTGCCCTGAACCTGTGGTCAAACGGGAGTGTGGATAAACCAAAAGACAGCACTCCATCTTCAAACCCACCAGGTTGCAGAAAAGCAGGCTGAATGGGTGATTTGCAACCCATTCCCTCCCCCTCCTCCAAGCTACGACATGGACTGGGGCTCAGAGGGCAACAGACTGGAAGATACACAGCTCCTAGACCCCTAATCTCTGCACCTATCCCACCACAGCAGGGCTTTACCGGGTCCGCCCCCCTCGAGGGCAGAAAGGCCGAGGCAGCTGATTGGCTACAGGGTCCGGCAGCGTATTCCCCGCAGTCCTGGAATGCTGTCTCTCCAGCCCTGTTCTCCCAGGCCATACTGGGTCCCTACGAGCCTTTGCCTTTTGGGGAGAACGTCCTCTGGGGTCCGGAGCTGTCTTCCTTGGCTCCTCACCCCCCCACCCCACCATGATGCCCCGGCCCATACCTGCCCCCCGTTGAGGCAGCGGGGGAGGCCAGCCGGGACCAGGCTCCAGCTCAAGGCCACCCCCTCCTACGCCCGTGCAGCCCCGCTACGGGCCAGGCTGCAGCTTTAACCACAGTTGTTGCCCAGGTCACTCCCGCCGCGAGGGCCGCCGCCATCTTTGTTGGTCCCGCCCGGCCACCGGCCACCGGCTTCACAGTCTCTCAAGGCGCTTGCGCACCCACATCCAGCTGCCTCCACCCGCCTCCTCCGCGCTTGCGTGAGCCCGCCCCCACGGCTCCACGGTCGACACCATGGAAACGAAGCCAACTTTAGAACCGCTAGTTTCCAGCCTGGGCCAGAGTGGTCTTTAAACTGTCGCTCCAAAGCAAGTTGCTCCAAAGCGAGTCTAGCTTGCAGTTACCCATGCTGTGGCACACGGGGATGTAGACCTGACAGTAGAAAAATGGTCAGGAGGCTTGCATCACGGATTCTTTCCTGTCAAGCAGGGCGCCAATGTGGTAAGCTGCAGGTCTGGGTCAAACCTGCACATCGGTGAAGAAGCATCTAGCACTCTGCGTTAGGACGAGAAGATCCTAGAAGGCAGGGATGCTGCACCTGTAAACCATTCCTCAAGTTTCTTGCAGGCTCAAGCAACGGAGTGAAACATGGTTCACTATTGAAGGCAGATCTTGGCAGCAGGGAGAGCAAATCTTTCATTCCGGGGGCTGGGGATTCAGCTCAGTGGCTTAAGCGCCTGCTTGGCAAGCGCAAGGTCCTGAGTTTGATTCCCAGTACCAATAATAATAATAATCTTTAATTCCCTAACTCCTGAGGTCATCTTGTTTCCCCTTCTGTAGTGCCTCCACTTTTAGCCTGCTCATCCCGTTAAAAGCCACCATGTAGTGAAGAGTAGGGGCACACTCCTGTAATCCTATCACGTGGGAGGCTAAAGCAGGAGAGTCACAAGTTCAAGGCCAGTGTGGGGCTATATAGTGACTTCAAGACCAGCCTGAACTACATAGAGACTTGTCTCAAAAAACAAAAACAAAACATAACAAAAGCCACCAATGAAAACCACAGGCTACCACAGGAAGCAGCTTTTATTGATGGATTATCTCCAGAAATCAAAAGGGCAATGAACTCATTTTCAGTTTCCCCCTATCTCCACAATCAAGGCCTCCATTGGTCTATCTGGGGAAAGGATATAAATTGCCTCTTGGTTTCCCAAAGCCAAAGTCTCTCCTCTGTCTGTAGAGCCTAATTTGGAAACTCTGATATTAGCATGTTGCTGCTCCCCCCCAGGGATTCCCGCAGCAGCTACTTAGTAACAACCAGAGGTGGAGGTATAAGGGGAAGCTGTCAGTAAGTAACAAGAGCATCCACAAGAAAACAAGAACATGGTCTATCAAAGGTCCCTCTATCCTCTCTCAGTGGTTTGAGCCTTCATTGCTTGCATTTCTCTTTGTGCTGGATCACACCCTTCTGAATCAGATCAGGAATTTCCACTGCCAGCCATGGACCCAGCTGCAATGCAAGGGATATCACATGAGATTACTATCAGAGTCAATGCCCCTTGTCCATTAGTTCTAACTCTGCAGAAGAGATTGTAGGGGACATGCCAAAGGGGACATGCCAAAGGGACAATGTTATTACTGTATTCCTTGTTCACTCTCAGATATTTTTTTTTCATGAAGTTTCCATACAATAGAACTCTCAGATACTTTTTTTATACTGCTCAGCCCTGTGCCCATCCAATTTACCAAATATACTAAACAGCCAGGCGTAGTGGCTCACGCCTGTAATCCCAGCACTTGGGAGGCTGAGGCAGGAGGATTGTTTCGAGTCTGAGATCAGCCTGGGCTACAAAGTGAGCTCAAGGCCAGCCTGAACTGCAATGAGACCCTGTCTCAAAAAGACAAAAAAAAAAAAAAAAAATTTCATATATATATATATATATATATATATATATATATATATACATACATACACATACATACACACACACACACACACACACTAAACTTACCCCCAGGGCCATGAGATGAGCTAGTCCAAACTTGGGCACATTCCTGGCCCACAGTGGTTTGAAGTGATCTGTCAGGCATATTTTGCCACCCCTGTGAGAGGGACAAGAGTTGTTGACACACAAAGTTTCAATACGGCATGGCAGTCTCTGGGAACACAGACCACTACTACCACTCAGAATAGAGAACAAAGTCAGTTAAGTATTTTGCCCAGGCTTAGGGGAGGGAAATTTGGAGCCCCTCTAGGCCAGCAGACTCTGGGAAAATCTGTCATTTGAGTTCTTCCCTTAGGGCTTCTTTGGCTTCTCCTCATCTCCTGTGCAGTCTTACCTGTACATTTTTGCTGTCTTTCCATCCAGTTCAGGGACTGCAATCTCTGGTGCAGTAGTAGGATATGTGATTGGAATCTGTAAGAATTATAAAGACTTAATGAAACAGAGAATTGAGATAGGAACTAATCTAATCAAACCTAATTGGTTGAAAATGTTCAGCAAAATCCTCAAGTAGCATGAACATGCCAGGATTCTGGATATGAAAATTAATAACTGTAATTTGTTTGTTTCAAACCTCAACTTCCTCTTCCCATTTTTAAAGTTTTCTTTGGTGTTTTGTTTTGCTTTTTTCCTCTGAGACAGGGTCTGGTTATGTAGCTCAGGTTGGCCTCAAATTTATGATGATTCTTCTGCCTCACCCTCCCAAATGCTGGGATTAAAGGCATGTGCCACCATACCCAGTTTATGTGGTCCTTTCAAGAAAGGTTACCTCAATCCAGTGCAGTTGGCTGATGCCTATATCCCAGCATTCTGGAAGGTTGAGGCAGGATTGCCAGTTCAAACCCAAACTGAGCGATTTAGCAAGACTCTGTCTCAAAATAAAAAGGGCTGGGGAGGTAGCTCATTGTGACACACACAAAAACAGTTGGCTTGGGCTAGGGTTATAGCTCAGCAGTGTAAGTGCTTGTCTGGCCAAGTACAAGATCCTGAGTTCAATTCTTGGTACAAAAAACAAAACAAACAACCAGTTGGCTTGTAACAATAACCTAATCTCTTCCCAGAAGTTTTTTTTCTTTTTTTTTGGTATTGGGGATCGAACTCATGACCTTGTGCTTGCCAGGTAGGCACTTAAGTCACTGAGCTAAATCCCCAGCTCTTCCCTTCTACTAACCTTCATATTTCCCACTCCAATACACTCACGTCAAATTCGATGTCAAACTCATATTTGAGGAGGTCGTGGATGTACCAGCATTTCCCAAACCACCTGTAATGAAGACCCAACCTTAGTCCAATTGTCCGCTCCTCTCATATTCAGGGACTTAGGTCACCTACCTAGGAGATTCCTGGGATAGAAACTTGAGAACTCTGCAATGTGGAATAAAGACACCCAACATGGTGTATGGCAGTTTGGACAGTGAGCTTTGGGATGCCAAATTGCTAAAAACAAGTAAGATCCCCACCCTATACCTCCCAAGAGGGTCTGCTTACCGGGTCCCTTCCTTGTTGGACTCCAAACGGAACCAATCATTGTCTGCATTTTTGTTATTCTCCACATACTAAAAGTAGAAAAGGAAACTTTTGACAGGGTGTAAGGCTGTACCTTTCCCCTCAAAAGAAAAGTGCAATTATTTTCTCTTTCAGTATGAATACCCAACTTTTCTGACACAAGAAAAAATGAAGACAAGGCTATACTGGTAAATTGGGGGCTTGCCCAGAGATGAGAATGCTTGGGTCCTGTCCTATTTAGCAGTCACAAATGATTTGGAGTTACCATCTATCACCTTTTCTTACTTTTGATAAAGTATACCCTCAGCCCACACTTATGTGCTATGTGTTCTCTGTGCTATACTGTCCCTTGATGACCTCATATATCCAAATTTTTACTTTCACCCACATGATGACTCCCAAATTGTTTGTTTGAGATAGGCTCTTGCAATGTAATTCAGTCTGGTCTTGTACTCATTGTGCAGCCCAGACTGGCCTTGAACCCACAGTAATCCTCCTGCCTCAAGCTCCCTAGTATAGGGATTACAGGCGTGTACCACCACACCTGGATCCAAATCTTAATCTTTTATCTAGACCTTTCTTCAGACTGTCAGATTCCAATATCCAACTAAGTATCATTTGATAGATACTTGAAGCTCAAAACTTCTACTTTGAATTTACTATTTCTTCAGACCTGTTTCTCTCTCTGCATTCCCAATATTAGGTGGCAGTGTTAGCATTCACTTAGTCACTCAAGCTAAAAACCTGGGAATCACCCTTGATTTTCCCACTTCTTCACTCCACCAATCCTTCATGATGTGCTGATTTTGCATTCTGAATATCCTTTAAATCAGCCCTTCTCTTTAGCCCCATCACACCTGTCTAGTTTAGATTACTGTCTTTCATTTGAATTAATGACAAACTAACTTGTCTCCTACCTTCAATTTTACTTCTGTCGATTGTATTTTTCTCTCAATCTGATCATGTTACTCCTCATCATAAAATTCTTTGAAGGCATCTCAAGCCTATAAAAATAAAACTCAAGCGCTCAAACCCATTTCCCTAGTTTTGTTTACCACTCCTTGCCTCATATTTGGTGCTCTAGCAACTGAGAACTACTCTAGCTTCAAAGATTTTTATGTGTTCTTGTGCCCTGAGCATCCTTCTTTGTTTTAGCAAGCTAACATGCTTGTCTTTTAAGTGTCAGCCCAAGTATTACCACTTCTAGGCAACCTTCCCTGACCATATTTAAACTGGGTAAGTTATCTCTTTTATTCCCAAAGCATATCAACCATTTCTGTTTTTCTCTCTCTGTTTTTGTCTATCTCATCATCACTTTATCCAGTTTTATAGCCCCTCCCTAGTTTCTTGAGGCACAGTTTAAAAAAATTTTTTTAACTGAATACATAAGGTGCAACTGCTGGCCTTTGAAGTGGACAGAGACCACACTACAAAGAAGATAAATGTGCTTCTCTTCCAATAGCAAGAATAGTTGAGAAGTTGGCAGATTCTATCTATAACTTTACTCCCCGACTCAACAACTAACACCTCTTTTGAGTTTTCAGCCCTAGTGCGCGTTTCTCCCTCACTAAAACTGAAGGAGGGAGTAAAATGTGTGCTGGGGCTTAGGGCCCTAACACGTACTGTTGACCACTAGAGTCCGGCATCCATTAGAGTGTACATCTGGAGCGGTAGAGACACGTCACCTTATGGGGAGGTGTCACTCTAAATATTGCTAATTTAAACTACAAGGTCTAGCCCCACTTAAACGTGCTTCCAATCTGGGTCTTTTTGCTTCTTCCTCAAAACCCGTCCTTAGCCTCCCAGATCCACAGTCACTCCATTTCTATGAATTTATAAATTAAATTTAAAAACCAGAAAGGGCTTCCACACGGAGCCTATTTCTGGGGACACCTGATTTACCCGCAACCCATTTGCGACTCAGTCGACTACAGGTGCCCAACTGACCCGGATAAGAGACTGATATTCCTCCTTTAGTCGCTGCACCCACAACTCTCGATCTCGGGGTCCGGCGTTTGTCTTCAGCACTGGGATCTCAGACACAACTCTGCGAGTAGCCTCATCCGCCATCTTGGAACAGGGCACGAGAGACGTACGGAAGTGGTGTTGCCTGTAACGTACGGTAAAGGTGTCGCCATCTTTACTGTGGGAAGATGAGTTGGGTAAGGACGTCTGTGACTATCATCTTTATCTTGCCGCAACGGAGACAGATTTGCCACATGGTCACCCGCTTGTCGGTATGTTGGGAAAACCGGAAAGGAAGCGGATTATCCTATCTTGAAGATGGCACGTATTAGTAAACTTCCAGAGAGGACCAGAGAGACTTCCGTTCATGCTCAGAGACGCAATCTCAGAAAATCCTCTGACACCTTCCCAGACTTGGGAAGTCCTTAACATTTCTGACTCTTGTAGGCACTGTTCCAGGCGCTGCCTCCCTGAGACGCATGTTCACGTGTTTCTGCTTCAGGGAGACTTCCTTAGCTGGGATAGCAGAGGCCAAAGCAGTATGGAAAAGTGTTGAGCTAATAGCTATCAAAGTATAAAACACAATTGTCCTGAAGATTTAACACAACCGAGTTAGAGAATTCTTAATAGTGCCAAAGAAGTTTAGAAGTTACAAGAAAGCTTGTCTTAGACTAGCCCAACACTGGCATTCAGTTGGCTAAACCAGCCAGTTTTTGGAATGAATTCATCCAAGAAAGAATTGTGTTTTATAACTAGTGATACACGATAGAAATTCTGGCATGCCCACCAAGCCCGGCTTCCATTGTAGAAATTTCTACCTTCCAGCCTATGGCAGTAATTTTGGATCCAGTTCTATCAATCATCAAATTTCATGGCCCATCTCAAAGTTGATACGCATCTTATGTCTAATTTCCCTGCCTGAAACTTCAATACAGTGTTGAATAAGTGTTAAAAGTAGTTTTGTTTGTTTTCTTTTTCTGAGACAGGGTCTCACTCTGGCTCTGTAGTTCAGGTTGGTCTTGAACTTGTGGCAATCCTGCCTCAGCCTCCAGAGTACTGGGATTACAGGTGTGGGCTACTCACCTGGCTGTGTCTTGTTTCTGATCAGTCTTTCTCCACTGAGTATGATGTTAGCCTTAAATTTTTCATAGATGCCCTTTATCAGGTTGTGGGAGTTCCTTTCCAGTCTTCTTTTTTTTTAATCATAAGTGGATGTTGGATAATTTTAAAGATTTTTTTCTAAGTGTGGTTTTTGTTTTATTGGCATGCCATACGTATCTTTCATGAGAATACTGATACTGGATAAAGGTAAGGCAAAATTTTGTAAAACTTCACTAGAGATTGCTCTTCCAGCCCTTCACAAGGAACTCTTGCCTCAAGATTTCTGCATATTTAAGTGGTAGGGACTGAAGTAGGACCTCACACAGCTAAGCAAGTACCCTACCACTGAACTGAGCTACCTCCCCAGCCTACTTACAGGCATATTTCTGTGTACATTTCCTTTTTTTTTACTTCTTTTGGGTCTACTATTGTAGGTCTTATATGAAAACCTCCAAATTTACCCCTCCCCCCAGTATGGCAGACTGAACTCAGAAGTGCTCTAGCACTGAGTGACATCCTCGTTCTTTTTATTTTTAAATTTTAATTTTGCTTTTGAGACAGGGTCTTTAGTTGAGGCTTGCCTTGAACTCACTGTTTAGCCCAGGCTGGCCCTGAACTTGCAACAATCCTCCTGCCTGAACCTTTTGAGTTTCTGAGTGCTGGTATTACAGGCAAGTGCTACCATGCCAGGCTTATTCCTTAATTTATTTATTTATTTATTTTTTTAGGGGGGTAATAGGGTATTACTATGTAGTTCAAGCTGGCCTCAAACTCATGGTGATCCTCCTGCCTCAGCCTCTCCAGTGCTATCTAGGATTACAGAAGTGTGCCACCACATGAGTTCTTCATTTCTAAAGATAGGAATTTTCCAGTTCCCTTGTTACTGATGTCCTATTTAACTGCCATGCAGGCAACAAACATACTTCATGCAATTTGAATTTGAAATGTGTTGAAACTTGCTTTGTACCATAATCTAACCAGTTTGTAACTTTTTTTTTTCTTCAGGTTTTTGCATGATAGATAAGCACTGTATGACTAAAACAGATCTGGCTAGTTTTTTAAATTTGGGGGGTTTTGTTTGTTTGCTTGCTTGTCTGTCTAGAGAAAGGGTTTCACTATGCAGTTCAGGCTGGGCTTGAACTCACTGCCATCCTTCTGACTCAGCCTCCCCAGTGCTAGGATAATAAGTGTGTGCTACCTTGCTTGGCCTTTTATTTTTGAAACAGTTTTACTAAGTTGTCCAGGTTGGGCTCAAAGTTTCAATCCTCCTTCCTCACCCATCCAGGGTGCTGTAATTACAGGCCTGTGCCACTAGGGCTGATGTTTTTTGCTAGTATGTATGTATATGTAGCATTCATTTATTCATTGATTCACTTATTTATGGAAACAGGGTCCTATGTGGCCCAGGCAGGCTTTGAACTCAAGATTCCCTTGCTTTAGTAGCTTAACTGATCAACAGATCAAAAGAATTGATTAAATCTTAATCTGCTACTGGAGTTGAAGAGACTGCATTTTTTTTTTTTTTTTTTGGTCACGGCTGTAATATAACAAGGAACTTGGAAAAAGTCAACCTCATGGGGGCAGCAGAGTCTTTGATAAAGAGCCTGCTGAATTACCCCAGTGAAACTTGTCATACCACTACTGGTTTTCTTTTGTTTTGTCGTTTTAAGACAGGGTCTCTCAGTGCAGTGCAGGCTGACCTTAAACTCACTTTGTAGCCCAGGTTGGCCTTAAACTCGCAGCAACCCTCCTGCATGAGCCTCCCTAGTGCTGGAATTACAGACATGCACCACTACATCCAGCTAAAATTTGTAATACCACATTTTCCTGAAAAGAGCGAACTGAAAAATAAGCCTTAGCATGATTTTTCAGGATGCTGGTAATATAAACCAGAACCCCCAAAATAAGCCCTAGTTGACTGTCAGTGAAGAGCCTGACATGGCAGTACATGCCTGTAATTTCATCACTCAGCTGAGGCAAGAGGATTACTGACTGTAAATTTGAGGTCAGCCTGAACTACAAAGTGAGTTCAAGGCTAGCCTGAATTGTATAGTGAAACCCTGTCTCAAAAAACAAAAAAATAAAAAACAAAAAAATCCAAAAAACATCAATTTGACAGATGCACTTAGTACATCTGTTGCAACTCACAAAGGATGTATTGAACTATATTAATATATAATTAATATAAATAATGGTATATTAATGCTTAAAATGAGTATAAAATTAAGAATTTGTAAATACTCATGCAGGTGCCTTTGGATGAGATGTAAATAAATGCCCAAATGGACTCAAGACTTACTGCCAAATGATCAAACCGAATAGACACAAGGCACAAATACTGTGTACACATGATAGCAAATGGGCAAAGCTGTGTTGAATGTGAACCTTCATAGTTCAATATGTTGCATGTTGTAATGATGCACTATGAGAACCCTACATGGACAAGAAGTGTTCATTTAAGTATTGGGGCCAATGGTTCTACAAGAAATGGAGACAAAAAAAATTCAGGGTGGAATTTGGGCTTTGGAGAGTTAGGATGATATTCCAAAGGTGGTGTGACTGTATTTGGATAAATGAAGATTTTCATAAGTGAATAAATGGATAAATAAATATAGATTGTTGTGCATGAATAAGACATTCCCTAAATTCGAGTCTGATTGCATCTTTTGGAGCAAAAATGAATATAAGACCCAGATCTATTTTGGATGAAATATAGTATTTACCAAGCACTAGGCCCTCTGCTAACACTTCTACATTATTAACATGCCCATTGCAACAATGATAGATGTGGTGAATGTTAGTTTCCTCTTTTACAGATGAGAAGGCAAGATTAGAGGGGTTAAGGAACTTGACCAGTCATATTAGTGCACAGCTTCAGAATGAAGAAAAAGGGACAGGTTGGGGAGACTTTTGGACAGATTATTAAGATCCAGAAAATCACTGTGCCTCTATGCTTCTATTCAGTAATTGGGAGACACCACAGGGCTTACAGCTGGTTTGAAACTAAGAACTGAGACTGGGAGTCAGTGTGATCATAAATTAAAATGAATAATTGGTATAGCTTAGAGTTACTGGAGAATCAAAAACTAGAGCAGACTGTCAGATTAGGTTCTTGTAGAATAAAGTTCAATCCATTGTTGGGGTATAGTTTGCTGGTAATGCATACGTGAGGCTCTGGGTTTGATGCTCAGCACTAGAGGAAGGGAGAGGTAGAAAAATCGTGGGAATATCTGTGAAAATGGGTCAACAGGATAAAAGCGTCTTGGAGGGAATTTTTGATGTGAAAACAGTAATCCTGGTCACTTGTAGACAGCGGGTAGAAAGAAGGCCATACCAGGAAGCAAGCCCAGTCTGGGAACCAGCACCAGGCATGGGCTGCCACCGGGCTGGAACACCCAGACCCCAGACCCTTCTGGCCACGGGTGCTAGCAAACAAGAAATATCCCCTCCCCCTGCCACCTCCATAACTGACTGGCTTATCTGGAGAAACACAGGCTGTGATGATAGCTATGGAGGTGAAATGTAATTGGATGCCTGTGGTGCTTTGATGTTTCACTAGCATTGCAGGTCTAGGGCCAGTGGTCTGATCACGGGTTCAGAGGATAGCAGTACACAGCGTGGCATCTAGGAGGGATCTTCTGAGGGTTCCAGCCATTGTTGATGCCTAGTGGTCTTGTTTTGAAAGTCCTATATCATTTCCATTGTTTTGTTGGGTTTTATTTTCTTTTGTTTGATTATGTCAAATCTGATCGCAGGAACAGCTTTCTTTTTTCTCTTCTCTTCTTCTCTCTTTTTGGTACCTTGTGCTTGCCAAGCAGGTGCTTAAGCCACTGAGCTAAATCCCCAGCTCCCAGTTTTTTTGTCTTTTTTGAGACATCTCACTATGCAGTTCAGTCTGGCCTTAAACTCACTTTGTAGCCCAGGCTGGTCTTGAACTTGCAATGATCCCCCTGCCTCAACCTGCGGAGCACTGGAATTACAGGAGTGCACCACATCTGGCTTTTTTTTTTTTTGTTCCTAGGATCGAACTCACAGTCTCACGCTTGCCAGGCAGGTGCTTGTGCCACTGAGCTGTA
Source organism: Hydrochoerus hydrochaeris (assembly GCA_004027455.1). Classification (NCBI taxonomy): domain Eukaryota; kingdom Metazoa; phylum Chordata; class Mammalia; order Rodentia; family Hydrochaeridae; genus Hydrochoerus; species Hydrochoerus hydrochaeris. The sequence continues at coordinate 95,227 of PVLA01003149.1, forward strand.
TCCCCAGCAGGAGCAGCTATTTTAAAGATATTAAGAAATATTATGGTAGAAAATTTTGGATTTACTATTGACTTGGTTTGAAGTCCTTTATTGCATTTATTATTTATATGGTAGCAAATTTTGGACTATTGGCTTGTTTTGAAGTCCTTTATTGCATTCATTATTTTGTTTCTATTCTATTATTCTGTTTTTTACTGTGTCTGAAGTTATCTGCAGTTATTTTGAAGACATTAAAAGGTATTATGGTAACTGTTGATATTGTAATGTTTTGAAGTGCTGTATCTCTTATACTGCTTTGTTTTGATTTGTTTTATTGTTTTATCCTCTTAAAAACAAACAACAATCCTCTCAAAACTGAGAAGCAGCATGGGCTAGGATAAATGTAGCAAGGCCTTAGGTTCAATTCCTAGAACCCCAAAGTATTTGGTGGGAATATGGTAGTTTTCTGAACAAGTGACATGTGCACATGACCTGCTGATCTGGAGAGGGAAGAATAGGACCAATGAGTAAAAGAATTTTTGTTTTTTGAGACAGGGTCTTGCTATGTAGTGCAGGATGGCCTTGAACTCACTTATATAGCCCAAACTCCATGTGATTCTCCTGCTTCTGTCTCCTGAGTGCTGGGATGACAGGTGTACACCACTATACCCAGCCCAATGAGTAAGTTATAGAGACAGATTTTTGTAAGTATAAAAGAAAAAAAAGTATTTATTTATTTATTTTAGATAGTGTCTTACTATGCAGTTCAGGCAAATCTTGAGCTATGTAGTCCAGGCTGGCTTTGAACTTGTGATAATCCTCTTTGCCTCTGCCTCCTGAGTGCTGGGATTACAGGTTTGCACCGTGTCTGGCTTTTTTTTTTTTTTTTTTTTTGGAGTCAGAGTCTCCCTATGTAGTTCAGGCTGGATTTGAATTTACTGTATTGCCCAGACTGGCCTCAAACTCACGACAATCTGTTGAGGACCATTCTATATAAATTTTTGGAGGAAATTATTGATAAGTAAGTTGTGATTAAGGGTTGTAAAAGGCTTAGTATCTTTCCACATGGGCCGGCTGTGGCTGGCTGTGGTAGAATTCCCGTGCCTGAGGTCACAGCTGAGACCTCAAAAGTTCTGTGATGCTGTGATGCCCCAGGGCAAGATTACATCAGCTGAGGACCTCCTGATTCCTTGAGAACCCAGCACTAATAAAAACAGAGCTTCACTTTGGGAAAAGGACAAACTCTATTAACTGCCATCTTGCCCCATGTCATCAGCATAAGGTCACTGGCCACCCTCTGAGTCTGTGCAGCCCAGAGTCTTCTGATAATCCCTCTGATCATTTGGCACCCTAAACAAGGATCCCCTGATTAAGCCTGAGAGGGAAGATCTATCCAACTGGAAAGTAGAGGATGTGAGACTGTGGGATGAATTTGGCAAAGTCCAAATAGAAAGTGAAAAGTAAAGCATTTGGTGCTGATGAAAGTTTCTGTAGCTTGGAAAATGGGGTAGAAGCAATCTAAGGAGCAGCACAATTACATCTAACTCTTGTGTAAGCTGTTTAAACCAGCAGGAACTCGAGTTAGTATAAGCACCTTAACTAAAATGGTGCATGAGACTGTTAAATTCAATCCTTTTTTCCACAGATGGCAACCTTAGATTTAGAAGACTGGGATAGAATTAGTGACAGTTTAAAAAGAGCTCATAGCAAGGGTGAAACAGTGTCATCAAAAACATTCTCTTACGGATTAGTAAAATCTGTTTCAGGACTCTTAAACACTATGCAGTCTAAAGTGCTAATGCTATATTATGGTAGCCATTGCTGATTTCCTATCATCATGTTGTGAAGACCAGTAATGCTTTTATTCTTTGTTTAGATTGGTTTTAGTCTGTTTTGTATTATTTAATTTCAATATACATGAAGGTATGGACAGCTTTTTTCTTTTTTTTTTTTTTGTGTGTCTTTTTTGAGACAGGGTCTCTCTATGCAGTTCAGGCTGGCCTTGAGCTCACTTTGTAGCCCAGGCTGGTCTCGAACTCACAACAATCCTCCTGCCTCAGCCTCCCCAAGTGCAGGGATTACAGGCATGAACCACCATACCCAGCTGGACAGCTATTTTGAAGAGAACAAAAGACATTATGGTAGCCATTGTTGATTTGCCTATTGTCTAGTTTTGAAGGCCTGTAATGCTTTCATTCTTCTGTTTTGACAGTTTTATACTATCTTGTTTTGTTTGAATTCATTGTGTGTGAAGATATGGACCACTATTTTGGAGAAAACAAGAGACATTACGTTAGCCACTGTTAATCTCCTGTTGTCTTGCTTTGAAATCCTGTATCAGTTGCATTGTTTTGTTCTGATCTGCTTTGTTCTGTTTGGTTTTATCCTCTTTAAAATAAAAAAAAGAAAAATAAAGTGCCAACGCTAGAGCAAATTGTGAAGGATAATAGAGAAGGAAAAATCTGATGGAAAAAAGCTGAAAATTACAACAGGAAGAAGGGTCAATACATGGGATGATGAAATCTCCAAGTGCTCCCCCTATAATTGGGGAAGAACTAATGGTAGATACAGCAGATGGAGAAAGTCCAGGCCAGAGCCTTTAGGCTATATAGGTCAGGGCTGCCTGGCACTTCACATGTCTAGTTAGCAGGCTGCAGTAAGAGAAGCAGCCAAGCAGGGAGAGATTCTTAGACCTTGCTTATAGACCTGACCCAGCTGATCAGAATCAGCTGCTGGCAGAACTTCAAGCTTTTGCCTTTAAGTTGTTGAAGGAAATAAAACAGAGTATAATGAAAAATGGAGCTCAAGGGCCATTTACTTTGGGGATTTTACATTCTGTTGTGGAGACTTATTAATACCTCATGATGTGAGATGTCTTACCTGCTCCTGTCTGTCTCCTAGTCAGTATTTATATTTTAGTGTTCAATTATAAGAGCAAGCTGTGGACAAGGTTGACCAAAACAGACAGGGCTAATATAACTTTGGAAACAGGACAGTTTGCAGATGTAACCCAACAGCTGCAGTATACCAATGAGACTTTTGAACAAATAGGACATATAATGAAAACATCTTGGCTTACTGTAGTGCCTGAGGATGGGGCTCCTGTTGAGTTTTTTTTTTTTTTTAATCGGTACTGGGGATCGAACTCACGACCATGTGCTTACAAGGCAGGCGCTTATGCCACTGAGCTAAATCCCCTGCCCTTCAGTTTTTTTTCTTAATATCTAGTTTTTTTTTTTTTTTGGTACTGGGGATTGAACTCACCACCTCATGCTTGCTAGGCAGATGCTTATGCTGCTGGGCTAAATCCCTGGCCCTTTCTTAATATCCTACAAGGGCCAAGAGAACCTTACACACAGCTTGTGGCCCAACTACAAGAAGTCGTGCACAAATTCCTCATGCTTAAGGAGCTGACATACTTATTCTTCAACTCATTTATGACAATGCCAACCAAGAGTGTAAACAAGCTCTGGCCACCATATTAGCCTTTGAAGCTGTAAACAGTTACATTAAGGCTTGTCAGGATATCGGTTCAGAAACTCATAGGGCATCTATGTTAGCTCAAGCTATGCTAGTTCTTACAATATAAGGTAAAAAACAATGCTAAAAGTGTTGTGTGTTTTAACTGTGGTAAAGATGGGATATCTTCACCAACGATGTATGTCTACAAGCCAAGGTAGTAAGTCTAACACCTCTGGAACTTCCAGTAAGGAAGCTGAACCTGGTCTTTGATCACAATGTCAAAAGGGTAATCACTGCCCTTAGACAGCCTGAACTGTGTAACAAGATCCTGTCCTAAAAAAAAATTTAGACATTGCTGGTCTAAATACCACAGAGATTGAACTCCCCTGTTGGGAAACAGAAAGGGGGCTCAACTCTGGTTCCCCCAAAGACTAGGGGTAATGCCAATGGAGAATCAAACTTTTAATCAGATTTCCAATCAAAACCTCAGTCAGACTTACCCAGCCCAGACCCAAGAACAGGGCTGGGTTCTCAGAGGGACACTGCCTCTCTCACTCAAGGAACTCAGGAAGCACAGGAACAGAACTACTGCCCAAAAGGTAAATTTCATTGGGGGCAACAAGCTAATTGCTGTTCCCAGTGGGATTTGTGAGTCTCCACCTAAAAATACTACTGGATTGTGAGAAAATCTCTTTAAATTTAAAAGTATTATTGATAAAGACTATAAAAATGAGATTCCAGTCTTTGTACAGACAATGGATATTTGGGTAAGTGAGCCTAAAGAATATATTGCTCAACTGATATTATTACCAGCATCCCCATCTGGTGACACCTATTTTAGACAGGGCCCTCAGTTAGAATAAAAAAATGGGAGAAACTTCAAAAGAGAAATTTATTTTACACAAGAGCTGATGGAGAAGCGACCCATGTACTCCATTAAAATTAACAGAACTTTTCAAGGCCTAGTAGAAACAGGTGCCAGTGTTTCTATAATTTCATTAATGGTCCAGTTCCTGGCCTGTTAAGCCAGCTTCTGCATCACTGGTGGGACTCAGGTCACCCCAAGTTTTACGAAATGAGTATCCCTTAACATATGGGCCTGAAAGTCAACTGGCTTGTTTCTTCCCTATGTAGCCTCTAGTGCAGTAAACTTGAAAAGAGATTAAAAGAATAGAAAATGAAATTGACTACTGAATCCCCTTCAGTTGCTCAAAAAGTTATGAATAAGATAGGATATATACAAGGTAAAGGACTGAGAAAAAATACTCAAGGAAATCCCTAGTTCTTAGATATTAAAGTTAAGTTAGACCGTTCTGGAATCGGGTATCAAAGTGGGGGCCATTGATACTTCTCCCAAAAATGGCTTTACCCTTACAATGGAACTCCTGTTTGAGTAGATCAATGGCCACTCAGAAAGGAAAAGTTTGAGCCAGGAGTGGTGGTGCATGCCTGTAATTCCAGCACTCAGGAGGCTGAGGCAGAAGGACTATTGCAAGTTTGAGACCAGCCTGGCCTACACAATAAGCTCAAGGCCAGCCAAACTGTGTAATGAGATCCTGTCATTAAACAGAGACAGAAAGAGAGAGAGAGAGAGAGAGAGAGAGAGAGAGAGAGAGAGAGAGAGAGAGAAGCTTGTACATCCTATGAGTTAATACAGAAACAAGTTCAACTGGGTCACTTTGAGCTGTCAGTACTTGGAACACTCCTGTTTGTTATTCCTAAAAAATATAGTAAATGAAAATTGTTACAGGATTTGAGAGCAGTTAACACTTCTTTATGACTGGTAGGAGCTTTGCAGCCAGGGTTCTATCCCTTGCTGCTGTGCCTAGGAAGTGGCCCCTGTTGTCCTAGGTCTCAAGGATTGCTTTTTTACAATTTCCTTACATCTCTGTGATCATCAGTTTACTTTTTCTGCACCTAGTGTAAACTTTAAGGAACCTATGTAAAGATATCAATGTATATCTTTTCCACAAGGGAGGAGAAACAGTCCTACCTTATGTCAACATTTTGTAGGACAAGTCCTGCAAAAATGCCAGAAAACAATTTCCTCAAAGAAGTATCATCTATTACATGGATGATATTTTATTAGTAACTAACTCTAAATCTCAGATATTTAGAGTTGCTGACAAGGCTTGCCTTGCTGACAAGGCTTTTAGCCTTTGCATAGCTCCTAATAAGGTACCTTATTATTATTTAGGAACTTTATTAACAGAATAGGTAGTAAGACTTTAAAAAACCAAAGTAAGACAAGATCTGTTGACTTTGAATGATTTCCAAAAGTTGCTAGGAGATATTAATTGGGTCTGCCCTAAATTAGGCATAGCCACTTATCAATCAAAACATCTTTAGGAAACTCTGCAAGGTGAACCCTAGATTGACTCTTCATGCACCTTGAGTATAGAGGCCCCTCAGGAGTTAAAGATGGTAGAATCAATGCTGCACCAACACTAGGTGTATCCTGTTACCAACCAATATCCTTTTATTTTGTATGAATTTGATATTCCACATTGTCTTAAAGGATTGTTAGGTCAATTCTATGATAATTATTTCCCATAGAATGGTTTAATATTTCTAATTAACTGGTGAAAACTTTACAATTATACACTGAACAAATTACTAAAATTATAATGAAAGGAAGAACCTATTCCACCAAGTTTTTCACTCTATAAATCCCTCTATAAAGGTTCTACCCATAAATTTGACTCAAAATGCTACTCATTATAACAAGCTATCTACTGACAGGTGGATTTTGCAGACTTCATTGGACAGGTTGATAGTCACTTTCCTAATGATCTCCCTCTCCAATTCTGTCTTGTATTTTACCTAGAATAACCCAGTTAAAGCCCATTTCTAATGCATCTTTTTTCATAGTTCCTTTAAAGGAAAAGTGGCCATATGGAATCCAAATTTTCAGCATATCATTTTAACCCCTAATCTTTGAGTACAGTGATCAGAAATAACATGGTGGTGCACACCTCTAATCCTAGACTCATGAGGCTGAGACAGAAGGACTGTTATGAGTACAAGGCCAGCCTGGGCTACATAAGTGAGCTCAAGGCCAGTCTGGATTACACAGTAAAATTCTCTCTTAAAAAACATATATCTATCTATATCTATATCTATATCAGATAAAAATGTAACTATGGATCTTGATGCCCTCCAAAAGGAAGTTTTATCTATATCCCAAAAGATTGCTGTTTTTGTTTTTTTTGTTACCAGGGATTGAATAAACTGCTACTTTTGAAGATCAGATTTTTTTTTTTTAAGTTTTTATTGGTACCAGGGATTGAACTCACAACCACATGCTTGCAAGGCAGGCACTTATGCCGCTGAGCTAAATCCCCAGCCCCTATTTTTTATTTTTTTGGTACCAGGGATTGAACTCATGACCACGCACTTGCAAGGCAGGTGCTTATGCTGCTGAGCTAAATCCCCAGCCCCTGATGATCAGATTTAAAACTGGGATAAATTTTCTGATGTACTTGCTCAGCTTAATCCCCCTAATTATCTCAAGATTCACATTTGGTTTATATTGCTGTGCTAACTGTAATTGGATTGCCTGCTTTTTCTCATTTTAGTCTGCTACAAAGAAGCTCAAACCAAACAACGTCTAAAGGCCTTGCAGCCACAGGTCATGATGATTTACTTTCTACAAGCAAATAAAAAGAAAGGGGGATGTGTCGAGGACCATTCTATTTAATTGTTGGGGAAAATCATTTCATAATTAAACTGTGATTAGAGCTTGTCCAAGGCCTAATGCCTTGTCATGCAGGCCAGCTATGGTGTTTGGGAACATAATTTCATTTACCTTGATGGTCTCGTGATACTGTGACACCCCAGGGCAAGACTGCACCGGATGAAGACATCCTGATTCCTTGAGAAACCAGTAGTTTCACCTTAGGAAGGGGCAAACTTCTTCTTAATCTGCCATCTCTCCCCACCATCAACATTAACAGTCTCATTAGCATAAGGTCACCACTGCCCTCTGGGTCTTCAGATAATCACTCTGATATTGGATATATCTAATGAATAGTGGTTAGCTAGCATGGAGTGTCTTTTTACTCCTCTTGATGCTTTGAACTCCCAGCCCCCATCATGCATTACTAACTTTGTTTCTGTTTCTTATTTCATCCTTCCACCACAGCTTTCATAGAGGGAGTTGGGGATCTTGGCCAGGTACCTGGTAAGTAAAGGTGGATTTAAAGTAAAAAGTATGTCATCCCTCCCAGGCCTACTCTTCATGGTTAATTTTCTCCAACTCTGGAGCGGAAAAAACCAAGGCCTTGCACATGCTAGGCAAATGCTCTACCGCTGAACTAATCCCCAGCCTCATGGTTAATTTTTTAATGTAAGTGTAAATGAGAGCTGGGTGTGTGGTGAATGCTTGTAATCTCAGCACTCAAGAGGCTAAGGCAGGAGGATTGCCATGAGTTCAAAGTCAACCTCAACTACATAGTGAGACCCTGTCTCAGAAAACAAAACAACACCTAAGTGCAATTGTGCCATATTCTCCTGAAGTTGCTTTTTTCAACTTACTATATTTTTCTCCTAAGTTTTAGATCTGTGCAAGTACATTCAACTGCTATTTGGACGTCTCCATCTAGTGTTCTCACATGTTACCTAAAACTATTTTAGAATTCTCCCTCATGCAAAACTCTGCAGCTAACCCCCTCTTTAGTCAACACCTTGGAAAAAAACTGTCTTTATACTTTGTGCCTTCCAGTTCAATCTGGCTTCTATCCCACAACTTTATGAAATGGTTTACTCTAAATTTCTTTGTTGCAAAATCCAATTGACACATTATAGTCCACATCCTCACCTGAACTTTTGTGTTACATTTAGTACTGGACCATTTCTTTGATACTTTCAGATTTTTTTCTTTCTTTTCTGTTTGCCCTTTCTCAGTGTTTTCTTTTCAGCCTTTTTTCCTCATCTCATTCCTTGAATGCATGGCATCCTTCATCCAGGCCATTTTACAACTATCTATATATACACAAACACCTCAAACCTTTTAAGTTCCCAACCCACATTGCTTAATATTTGTCTTAACAAATATCCCACAGGAACCTAAAATTTATTCTCTCCCCCAAAACTAAACACAGAAATCAGCCAGACATGGTATATGCCTGTAACCCCAGCACTTAGGCTGAGACAGGAGAATCACTGTGAATTCTGGCCAGCTCGGGCGACATAGTTTAAAGTCAGCTTGAACTACATAGTGAGGCCCTATCCAAAAAAAAAAAAGGAAAAAAAAATTTACTCAAGTTAGAACGTTTATCACAATCTATGTCTCCTATGCTCCCGCCGCTTTTTTAGAATTTAGTTTTTGCCGGACTGGGGACCCAATTCAGGGTCTCACGGAGCTCTATTGCTGAGTCACATTCCTATCTCCTCCCAGAGTGAAAGTTTCACGGGTGTTCTGCTCTCTAACTTTGGGTTCTCCAATCCATCCCCGACACTGAAAGTAATGATTCCCCCTTCCCCACAGATTTAACCCAAGGTTTTACATATGGTAAGCACGCACTCTACTACTGAACCACACCTCCTGCCCCTTCCAAACCCAGGCTGCCCTCAAAGGCTCCAGCGATCCTTTGGCCTCGGCGTCCTAAACTGCTGGGACTATAAGGCGCCAGCCACCACGCCGGCCCCGGGCAAGCAGTGATCGAATCTAATTGTTCACACTTGTGCTTAGACCCTTCAAAGCCTCTTTACTGCATTTAGGATAAAATCAATTTACAAGACCTGGCGTAATCTGGCCCCTCATCCATCTCCATGCCTTGTGTGTGTTACCTCTCTCCTTGGCCCTGCCAGGCTGTGAGCAGCTCCGGAACGTACCTGCGCCCCTGCTCCCCGCCCCAGTGGAGTTCCCAAATCCTTCACGACTCAGCTCTGGCAACACTTCCTACAGGAAGCGGGCGCTCAAAAGGCAAACGCTGAAAGACTGAATTCCGAGAGAGAATCTGAATAGCACTCCGTGCTCCACGTCGGGTTTACCGAAAGACCGGGTGACCAGGAAGCCCAGAATAAAGGTCAAATCCAGATCTTGAACCTTTACCCACGTTCACGCGACAGTCCAACCCCAGTGCTATTCCGCCCTTATGCGTCATGGCTATCAATCTCAGTGTTTCAGTGGGTCGCGAAGTCCACACCAGGTAACTGTAGCGCCACCTATATTTCTACACAGAAAATGTTACACTATCCTATCGCTACTGCCCCGAATACTTCATCCGGACAAACCAGCGTTGCCAGCTTGCCCCAAAGCAAGATGGCCGCCAATCTCCATTCTCTCCTCCCAATATGAAGCCATCCATTTTCCGTTTAATGCCGCTGCCAGGCTGCCCTTACTTAGTATGGCTACTCTGGCTCATGCCTCGCTATGGTCTCGAAGCCGCCGCTAACCGGCCAGGTTCCGGGAGGCGCTGTGCAGGATGCAGCCGCCCCCGCCCGCCTTTCCCTTCCCCCACGCCCGCGGCGGCGGTGGCGGCGGCCGGAGCCCGGATGCGGCGCCGTGAGTCGGGACGGGAAGGCGGCGCGGATGGATCCAACATGGCGGCGCCGAGCCTGAGCCAAGAGTGAGGCGGCGGGGCGGCGGGGCAGTGGGGCGGTGGGGCGGCTAGGTGGGGAGGGGGAGTCGAGCGGGACGGGGCGGGGCCGGGTGGGGCCGCAAAGGGCTCGGGGAAGGAAAGTGGAGGGGGAGGCGGTGGCGACGTCCAGCCTGAGAACCTCCGGAGAGGGAGGTGACGGGACGCTGCGAGGTGGGGGAGGGGCGCGGCCGAGGGGGGCGTGCAGGGGCGGTGGCAACTGTAGCAGAGGGCAGGGGTCGCGGCGCTGGGTGGAGGCGTAGGGAGGGACGTCAACAAGGGCTGGGCCGGAGCAGGCCTGGGGAATTAGAGAAGCCGAAGTGGGGAGTGGGGCTGGACACGGCCGGATGGGAGGCGGCTGGGAACGGGAGAGAGAGACCGAGGGTTCCCGGGGAAGGGGCTTGTGGCATGTGGTTGGAGGGAGGGCTGGACTCAGAGCTGCTGTGAGGGGTTAGGAGAAGGTGAGGACTAGACTTAAGACGTTTTTTGGAGGGAGGTTTTGAAAGTGTTAAATTGCAAGTGGGAGGGGGAAGGGCCTAGGCGAGAATTTGGGTGGAAAAGAAGAAAACGAAGGTTTAGGGACTGGAGAGAGTGTCGGTGTGACGAGCCAATGGAGAAAGTGAGAGACCGGGAGGAAAGTTTGGGAGGAAGGGGAATGGGTTGGGAGCTAGGACAGTGGAGCTACACGGGTGATAAGAGATTCGGGGGTTTCCCTTCCCCCTGTGGCAAGGGAGAGAGCCGAGTTAAGCAGCATCACTTGCAGCCAATTCTAATTGCCAGGCCCTTAGCTTTTAATAGGGTGGGAAGGGCAGAAGAGAATGGTCATGTGGGTTTGGAGAATTGGGGTTGAATAAGGGTTCAACTGGATTTGCTTTCCAAAAGGCCCTCTAGCTTACTGCTCCCTTATTTTTCCTGGTTACAAAAAGAAGGGAAACTGGTGTGGAGTGTGGAGAAGTAAAAGAGTTTTATAGTTTTTAGTAATTAGCAGTGCAAGACTGGGGAAACAGATGCGGTTATATTAGACCCCTGTATGCTGAGAAGTCTGAGGAGAAAAACAAAAAACAAGATTGGCATCTAAGCAGGCTAATTTAGAGAATTTTAGTTCTCATACTCTTTTTTTTTTTTTTTCTTTCCTGGTTAAGTGCTAGGAGAGAGAGGGACAATATACATATATAGAAAATGTCTCCTGCTAAAGTGTAGATGTGTGAGTGGATGCAGCCCCAGTGGGTATTTTGTTCTCATTGTGTGCTAGTTAGAGGAGAAAGGGCAAAGATAGAATTTGAAGGATAGTTCTAGTTTGATAAGCGATGGGAAGAAAGTGCTTTCTTTAACTGTAACCACTTTCTTCACAGTTCTTGCTTAAGATGGAAGTCAACAATAATATTGTAACAAAATAGAAGGAAAAGATAATTGAGAAGGAAGGTGAGAAAGTTACCAGAGGGTAATGGGTTTTCTTGGAAGCTGTCAAATTTGAGAACTTTCTCACCATGAGACAGTGGGACTGGAAATTCTTAGAGCTGGTATTGTTTTGCCAATTGACTGATAGGGAGTAAGGGAAGCTTGAAGGTTTTGTTGTGAGTCAGGTCTTTATCTTGGAGTGGATCAATTTGATTGAAACAGCTTTAGAATTATTTGAATTTTTGCGACTGAAATTGACTGAAAATATCAAAATAAAACTCCAAGTTTGACTCCCTACCCCATTTGTTTTTGTTTTTCTGCTGGCTTTGAAACTTGTACTAGGAAGAGACCTGGGGAATTAAGTTTCTTCCAGAGGTAAGTCTAGAACTTTTTATTGTTTTTATAACAATGGAACAGAATGAAAATGTCGTGAGCTATGTATTGGGGTAGATGCCAAGAAAAATGAGATTTCACACACCTGAGTGCATTAAGATCTCTTGCACTCACTCTTCAGGTACCTGGAGATAGATAGGAGGGAAAAAAGAGGAAGTGGATGACTTGGGATAAACCCCAAGCTTTGGTTCTTGTCTTTTTGGTCTGCACTGCGAAACACTTTAACATATGGAAAGCTGTGCTAGTGCACTGTCTGCTAAGTCCTGCTCTTATAGGGTTGCTGAGACACTTTCAGCACATGAGAAGGCTTTCTTCTAGCTTTCTCTCCCAGCTCTTATAGAGTTCCTGGAGTCTTCTTTTGAAAACATACTTTGTAAACTTAGACTTCCAGATATTGGGTTATATTTTCCTAGTCCTATCAGCAAGAAAACTTTGTTCTCTTAACTGTGGATGGAATTTCTCTTATTCTTTTTTTCCTCCTGTGTAGTTTTTTCTTTTTCTTTTTGGTACTGGGGATCGGACTCATGACCTTGTGCTTGCCAGGCAGGTGCTTACACCACTGAGCTAAATCCCCAGCCCTAGATTGACATTTTCATTTCAAGACAGTGTTCTTTTTTTATTTCTTCCACATATCTTTCCTCAGGGCTTCTGAGAATGTCAGAGTGCCTCAGAAAGTTCAGGTATCATCCCTGGATGGGCCAAAACTAGACTGATTGACCATGGAAACTCAACAGAGATTGACCTATTAGGAGGGAATCCTGTAAATACATGTAGACTGTCAGTTGGCCCTAGGCTAGCTTGGACCTTCCAAAAGAAAAACAAATAGTCGGGCATGGTGGCACATGCCTGTACTTCCAGCACTTGGAAGGCTGAGGCAGGAAGATCAAAAGTTCCAGGCTAGTCTGGGTTACTCCAGGGCATTTATCTCAAAAACAAACAGCAACACACCAAATCTAAAACTTCAGGAAATACAATTCATATAATTAAAATTATTCTTGGACAAGTCTAGTGGGGACATCATGTTAGTATCTCAAGTACAGCCAGAGAAGCCAGTAGTTAGACATTGTTTACTGGAGTTTGTCTCTTAGTCTCCAGTGGTGTTTCAGATGCCCAGTTGGAGATGTTTACAACGGTCCTTTTATAGAACATTCTCCTCACCACTCTGATGCCTTTCAACTAGAATATCTATACTTTAGACTGAGCTCCCTTTGCTGCCTCAGAAAGCTAAGTATATTTTGGTTTATGAGGAGATTGGTCATGCTCTTTTAATCCTGAAGATAGATTTCCAGCACCCTCATCTTAGTTACTGAGTGAGTTAACTCACAATCCTAGATGATAATTAAGTGGGAGAGCTGCCTATTAGCCTGTGTGTCAGCCTCCTGACATTTCTCCCAAGGACATGGCCTTGGGAAACTTACTTTTGCTGTGTTTTGCCTCATTGACTGAGGTAGTGTAAGTTTGATCAGTGACCTAACAAGGAAAGGTTTGCTTCTGGCTAATTTCAGTACTTTAAAAATGGCCTTGAAGCTTAAGAGCAGGATCCTTTGTGTCTGTCTTGAGGAGGGTGGCATTTCTCTGATTGTCACACAACTTCAGATTGAACTAGGTCAAAGTAGACCTCCCTGGACTGGGCAGAAGAGAGTATAGCCCTACCACCTGCTGTTCACCTGAATGGCAGCAGCAGACAAGGAGCCAAGGCTGAAATGGAATGAAACTCCTTTGTGCTAGTTGAACTTGTTAAGAGTTAAATGATCTTACGTCTGTTATCCTTTCTTTTCCTCTGGAATACTGTTTGATGGATTTGGGTTAGGAGGGGGACTAATATCGTCCTTCTACAGATCTAGTGTGGAAAACGTGCATTCTTTTAGGTCTTCCTTTGCTTCACTCAGGATAGAAGGGTTCTCATCCTCAGCATTACTGATATTTTGAGCTAGACAATTCTGTATAATAGGGAACTCTCGTGTGCATTATAGTGTGTTTAGCAGGAACCCTGGCTCATTATATCATGGTAGCCTTTCCCCTAGGCGTGACAATCAAAAATTTCTCTAGACATTGTCAAATATCCCCTGGGGCACAAATATGTCCTTGATTGAGAACCACAGACCTAGAAGCTCTGATGATTCCTAGTACGTTGGATAATTCAGCATAGGATTTAGTATTAAAGATGGCCATTTTCCTCCTTCATCAAACAGAGAAAGTTAACCCTCAGGGACTGAGGCCTATTGTAGAATTTCATTCATTGATGCATAATTGGAACCACAGTTTTCCATATTTTATCTCATTTTCCAGTGGCAAAGTATTTGTGGACACTATTTCTTCATTTCCTGGGATGTAAGGACATTTCAATAGGGAACTGTAGGGCAACCTACTGTTCTGAGTGGTTGAATGTGAAACCTGCTGCCATCACTTTCTTTGGGAACCTTCTAATCAGCAGCTGGCCAAAGGGAACAGGTGGGATAGGGAAAAGAGAAGTTGTAGGGGCCCTGAGGAGGCTCAGTTTTCTTATGAGCAAGATGTTATTTTCCTTTAGCATCTCCGTTTGTACCCAGTGACAGCAGCAGGTGAAACAAGAGAGGAAGAGACAAGGAAAACCAGTCTGGTTGAATAGCTGTTTCTTGTGTTTCGAGTAAGGGGCATCTGGTCTCTAAACTGTGTATGTATATGGGTTACATTCCTTCCCATGTATCAGAATTCGTGCACTAGGGTTGTCACTTAAGAGGATAAATACATCTTGCATTCGTCTTTGGCTTACTTGTTCCTCATCTTTCTGAATCCTCATCAGTTTGGTTCTGCTGAAATAGTGTATCATTTTATCCACCCGCCCTGCTTGTTGCTGAGGATCCAACCCCGGAACTTGCATATCCTGAACATACTTTCTTACCATTGAGCTACACCCTTTCTCCCCCCACCCCACCTCTGTTTTATAACTGATCTTATTGTTGAGTAAGGTGGTGTGTAAGTAGTCCTCTGTGGTATAGAGGCAGCACTGGCTATCCAGAATATGTGAATGGTAACTAAGTTACCTGTGTCTGTCTGTAATTGAATCCTTTCACTCTTGTACTTTTACATTGTACTCTTGCACTTCTTAATTAGTATTGCTTATGGTGATCTCTTGGAGATTAAACTTAGTTTGACAGATTGTTTGACAAACGCCAGTCTCTGTGTACCATTGGGCGTTAGGGATATAAGGATGAATTTGATTTAGTTCTTCCATGAATTTTATAGGATCTAATGGGATAATAAATACAAAAAATAATTTTAGTACATTGATATGAAGGAAATATGCACACTGTTCCATAAGAAGACTACTTTGCCCAGCCTGGGGGTGTAGTGACTGCATTTTGAAGATGGCAGCTGAGCCAACTCTTCCAGGATTGAGTAGGAGTTAGCCATCTGAGAAAGGGTGGTTATGGGGGTGTGGAACAGGGAAGGGAGAGGGGTATTCAAGCAAAGGCAACAGCCTAAAGAAAGGTAGATAAGTAAACTGCTAAGCAAACTGATAATGTTAGAAAATAAAAGTTAAATGTTAAAGAATATGAAGTGGGATGTGGTGGAATGTGAGGTTGGATCTTGGAAGGCCTGATATGCTGTATAAGGAGTTTGGAGTGTTCAAGATAAGGAAGGGTACTGATTCTTTTTCTTTACTTTTTTTTTTCATATTTGATTTCCTGGGATCTACTTGTTCTTTAGTTGACACCTTTTTTTTTTTTTTTTTTTTTAGACAAGGTCTCACTATGTAGTTCAAGCTGGCTTTGAGCTCACTATATAGCCAGGGTAGACCTGGCCTCTAACTCAAGTTGATCTTTTTGCCTCCACCTCCTAAGTGCTGGGATTATAGGCGTGCATGACCACAACCATTTTAGGGTAACAATTCTTAAAAATGGGAAAGTGATGTGGTCTTTTGTGCATGTTAGATAGCTAACTGAGCTAGATGTGGGGGGACAGATTTAGGTGCACTAAGATTGGTGGTAAGGAGAACTCTTAAAATAGGCAGTTGAAGTAGTCGAGGTGAGAGACTGTTGGCATCTAAACTATGGCAGTGGCAGTAGAGGTGAAAAAGTAGGGGTAGATTTAAGAAATAGAATTAGCATCTGTTGGATTATTGGAAGTTGTGCAGAGGACAGAATAGCACTAGTGATATTGGCTGGGCAGTAATAATAAACAACTAGAGTGGAGGTAAAAGTTGTTAACTTGTAGGCTGAACATGGCTGGGTTATTGGCACTACCCAGGGTGATGGAGGAACTTTCTAAATCAAATGCCAAATTATATAATGTGCATGGGATGTGAAGTTTTGGTGAATGTCAGTTACTAACCTGAGCAGCTGTGTTTGGACTTGGTTGGATTGTAAGAAAAAGGAAGTTTTATAGGGATTGCATCTAAGACACAGAGGTTAAAAATGCATATATCTGTTTCTTTTTTGTCTTTTTGAGATAGGATCTTGCTCTTCAGTTCAGGCTGGCCTTATACTCACAGTGATCCTCCTGCCTCAGTCTCCTGAGTGCTGGGATTACAGGTGTGTGCTGCTATGTCCAGTGCTTATATCTTTAAAGTCTTTTTTATGACCATTTATGTAAGGTTTACAAAGTGATGCTTGTGTGTGCACATGTGTGTGCGTGTGTGGTACTTGTTAAGAGTTGAGTGCAAAAATAGTAATGTGTGTGTGCATTTTCTCATTGGATTCTGCTTTTTTCATCCCTGTTTTGTAGATGAGGGCAGAGGCTTTGAAGTTAGTGACGTGCTTAAAATTACACAGCTGCCAGGTGTGGTAGTGCATGTCTGTAATCTTAGCAGGAGGATTGCAAGCCTGGTCATTTTAGCATTTTAACAATACCCTACCTTAAAATAAAAAGGCCTGGGAATGTAGCTCAGTGTAAAGCCCCTAGGTTTAATCCCCAGTATGAGGTGAGAAAATGTTACATTGCTACATAACTTGTTAATGACATAACATAGCCAGAATTTAAACTAATTGTAACTGAAGATTCTCAGCTTTCTCATTAATTTTTAAGTACATCTAAGGCATCTTCTATATAATTAAGAGAGAATTCTCTATTTTGAAATCCAAGTATGGTGATACAGCCTGTAATCCCAGCACTTAGAAGGCAGAGGCAGGAGGATCACAAGTTCAAGGGCAGCCTTGACCACATAGCAGTACCCTATATTAAAAACAAAAATACAGAAAGAGGGGCTGGGGATTTAGCTCAGTGGTTTAAGTGCCTGCCTGGCAAGTGCGAGGTCGTGAGTTCAATCCCCGGTACCAAAAAAAAAAAAAAAAAAAGTGCACAGGGGAGGAGAGAAGGCAGAGTTTTAAGTTTTCAGGACATAAAAACATTGTTTTGGGTAAGAGGAATAATCAGAGTAATATGTGCAGCAGCTTTTGCTGAATAATTAGTACTAAAATTAATAGAATATTTTCATTCAGAAGTGATTATACTTCAGTAGAATCTGGACTGAGGGCATCATCTGTCAGGTATGGAGAGCTGTGGGCCTTGTTTATTTTTAACACACACTTTAAAAACATTTAATAAACATGTATCAAGCAGGAAACTGTACCAGCTATCATGTTAGGCACTAGGATGAATAACTGGTTCCTGCCATTGCGCAGCTCATAGGTTGTTGCCCTGTTCTCACAGTGCACTGGGGATTATAGCTGCCGAGCAGAGATTCTGGAAAGCATTGTGTTCCTGAGCCCCCAGCATGGCGGGGCTAAAGCGGCGGGCAAGCCAGGTGTGGCCGGAAGAGCATGGTGAGCAGGAACATGGGCTGTACAGCCTGCACCGCATGTTTGACATCGTGGGAACCCACCTGACACACAGAGATGTGCGTGTGCTTTCCTTTCTCTTTGTTGACGTCATTGATGACCATGAGCGCGGACTCATCAGAAATGGACGTGACTTCTTACTGGCTCTGGAGCGCCAGGGCCGCTGTGATGAGAGTAACTTTCGCCAGGTGCTGCAGCTGCTACGCATCATCACTCGCCATGACCTGCTGCCCTACGTCACCCTCAAGAGGAGAAGGGCTGGTGAGGGTTTTTGGGTGGCTGAGAACACTGGACTCAGGGAAGAGTTCTGGGAGGCCTGGGGTGAGCAGCATAGGAGTTTAAGAGGGGAGAGGGCCTGACCTTGGGGAGTACCTAGGATAAATCTTGAGGCCTACTGGAAAAAGTGAAAGGTGTACTTTTCCCTGAATTACTTTTCTCCCCCCTACAGTGTGCCCTGACCTTGTAGACAAGTATCTGGAGGAGACGTCTATTCGCTATGTGACCCCAAGAACTCTCAGTGATCCAGAACCGAGGCCTCCCCAGCCCCCTAAAACAGGTGAGAAGATATTACTTCTCATAATTTACATAATTAAGCAAGAGGACACAGATCCCATCACATTGCTGGTTTTACCAGCTTAAATGAAAGGTTGCTGTTTTCTCACATCTAACTGCATTAAAAATCAGGTGAGTTGTGAATGCTTCATCCATGCCCTATGTTTGCTTTTATGTTATGTCCTTTCAGGTCACATTATTACTAATGCTTTCAGTGCTAAATGATTCCTTTTACATTCCCAGAAGAGTGTTTGGATTTCTGCCTTCACCTTACTGTATTTTCTTTCCTTCTATTTTCTGGTCAGTGCCTCCCCATTATCCTGTGGTATGCTGCCCCACTTCGAGTCCTCAGATGTGTAGCAAGCGGCCAGCCCGTGGGAGAGCCACACTTGGGAGCCAGCGAAAACGCCGGAAGTCAGTGACACCAGATCCCAAGGAAAAGCAGACATGTGGTGAGGAAGTTCATGGATTCCAGAGGTGGAGCAGGCTTGAGGGAAAAGAAGAACTGTTGGGATACTGGGAAGCTCATGTTGTTTGATGCAAAGCTTACGTTGATTGCTATTGCAAAGTGAGGTTAAATGGTTCAGGCTCTAGGAGAACTCTTCATCTTCATGGAAGGATACATTTCAACTCTATGGAGTTAATATGCAAAAGGAATGCCAATATGATACCTTTATTGCAGGAAGAACCAAGTATTAAAATGAACCATGATGTCTGTAACTAGGAAGCTATCTCTTAAAAGCAAGATGTTGTTTTTGAGTGATAGGAATAATGTTGACCTGGGCATGTCCCATTTAAGGAAACCTCCTGCATTTAGCCAAGGATTTCAGAAATCTGTAGGAAAGAACTAATCCTGGCGAGATAGTAGAGAAGCTGTCAGATCATGTTCCCAGCTTTGCTGTTCTGTTGTTCTTTTCAGCTTTCAGACTTGGGTTTTAAGTTATTCCTCACCGCACCACCTTTTACTCCCTTTCTCTCTTTCCCATAGACATCAGACTGCGGGTTCGAGCTGAATACTGCCAGCATGACACTGCTCTGCAAGGCAACGTCTTCTCTAACAAGCAGGACCCACTTGAGCGCCAGTTTGAGCGCTTTAGCCAGGCCAACACCATCCTCAAATCCCGGGACCTGGGCTCCATCATCTGTGACATCAAGTTCTCTGAGCTCACCTACCTCGATGCATTCTGGCGTGACTACATCAATGGCTCATTACTAGAGGCACTTAAAGGTGTCTTTATCACAGACTCGCTCAAGCAAGCTGTGGGGCATGAAGCTATCAAGCTGCTGGTGAATGTGGATGAGGAGGACTATGAGCTGGGCCGACAGAAACTCCTGAGGAACTTGATGCTGCAAGCATTGCCCTGACCTTTCCCTTTCTCACTTCTCTGGGGACTGTTCCCACCGCCCCGCCTCTGAGCTCACATACTGTTCTGGGGTTTGTTCTCTGTCCTTTCAACCAATCACACCCCTGCCTTTTTTTTTTTTTTTAAGAAAAAGACAAAGCGTGGAAGTGGTGTTCCCCAGCCCTGTCCGCACCTGTGTGCCTGGGCTTACCCTGGTCTCCATTCCCACCTTCCCTAGTGTGTGTCTGCAGCCACCTCACCACTGAGCCGTAAGACAAATGTGTAGGGAGATGCAAAGTCTATAGGTCAGTCTTTGTAGGGGATTGAAGTGAATACTGCTTTTGGGTGCATTGAGGGGTTATCAATACTTTTGGCTTTATGTGGGCTCTTAAATTTTGTCTGAAAAACCAAAGGGCTGTGAGTAAGGGAGCTGTATGGAAGGTGGGATTCTGAAGTGTATTTTGGAAATTAATCACTACCCTCTTCAAATTACAGAATTTTTAAGAAACAGAAGCTGTGGCCCTTTCCACTCTCTCCTGGCCTCTGGTGCTGCTCTTTTCTGCCTTCTTTTCTCAATTCCAAGGCTTGAAGCTGCTGCCTGGTGTGGCTCCTTCCTTTCTCTCTTTTGCCAGACCCTCTTTAAGGGAATAACATAAGAAAACTCAGCCTCATCACCCTTCCCAACTGTGCTGTGTGTATAACACACAGAGTGGATGGGAAAGAGACGGCTGATTGAAATACACTCCCCCTAAAAAGGGGAAGGGGGAGTGTGACACTTTCCTTCCATGTTCACGTGAAAATAAATAACGTACCCTGCAGCCCTTCTCCCCTTTGCTTTCTTCTGGCTTGGGCAAAGGGCACCAAAGGAGAAAGTGAAGTAATTCAGTATTGACTCACCCTTCTTTCTTCCCTCTCTTCTACCCCTCCTCTCACTCCCAGGCCTGGCAGAATGGGGCTGGGACATGCACTGAGTGTTGCACTTTGTTTTAGGTAGGGAGATGTGTTGAATGAGCCAGGAGGCCTAGAACTGGAGCCTAGTCCAGCAGGTACAATACCACCTCCCCATCCAGCTCCCAAAGGAGATGTCCAGACACAGACTTTATGATGATTATATATTTTTTTCAATGCTAGTGCTGGTCAGCCCTCAGCATAACTTCAGTTTTCATGAAATAAACAGTGACTATATAAAATTCCACTTTTCTGAGGCTGCAATCTGAGCTCAGGGGGAAGCCTTCTCCTTTCCCAACAAGTTGAGCCTGTGTTACATCAATACAGTCAAGGTTTTCCACATGAGGGGAGCTGTGCTTGGGGCCTGCCTACAAATCACAGCAGCACCACCTCACAATGGGGGTCTCAGCTGGCAGAATCAAAAACCTTAAGACAGTGGGTAACCCAGGTTGCCATAGAGGTCAGGCCTGCGGTGCTGAAACACAGGCATATGTTGGCGAACCTGTCGCAGGTAGTTGAGGTTGATTTGGGCAAGGCAGAGGCCTGGCCCATCAGAGCAGCGGGCCACAACTGTTCCCCAAGGGTCCACCACCATGCTGTGGCCATAACTTGCTCTCTTTTCATGGTGGCGTCCACACTGTGCTGCTGCCACTACATAGCACTGGGTTTCAATGGCACGGGCCCTCAGCAACACCTGAGGAGGAGATGAGAAACAATCACATAGAGCAGCTAGTAGGGAAGTGTCAGGAAATGGACACTACCCATTGTCGCCATTCTGATAATTGCCCAGGAATGACTTATGATTTACATTATTCTGTAACACACAAGCCACAATTCTGGGGAAGGAATTTTCCCACTAGGTGGGAAGAAGAAAATAATCCAACTTGTAAAGCCAAGGGTTGGGGAGCAAACAAAGTTGACAAAGTCTTTATGTTCTGAAGAGGTATCCTCTTACCTCCCAGTGGGCTGGGCCTGTAACTGATCCAAAAGCTGAAGGGTAGGTAAGTATTTCTGCTCCAGCTTGAGCCAATGCCAGAGAGAATTCAGGAAACCGCATGTCATAGCAGATAGCTAGACCAATCTGAAATGAAAAGCAGCATACTTCGCATCCCTGTCCCATTTGTCACAACATCCTACTCCTTAGACTTTCTATCTTTTGTTACCACTTCGATGTATTCCTATTCCCCTCCCTCTTTATCTCCCACCTTCATTCTCTCACAACTCCTACCTTGCCTGCTGGGGTGCTGACAGGTGACTCAAGACTGGACCCAGGTATGGTAGAGTTGCTTTCACGCATAGGTCCCTGCCCCGGAAGCTCTACGTCACATAAATGCGTCTTCCTGTAAGTGGCCACTACTGATCCTAAGGTAAGAGGGAAAAGAAATACTTATTGCTGATGCTTTAGAAGCTGAGTTTAGCTACTTTTCTGCCTAAGGAGGAGACAGTTTATAGGCTAAGAACAGAAGTGCAAGTACTCCTAAAACCTTGGGCCAAGGAAATAGAGGAATGAAACAGTTCTGAAGAATCTAGGTACAAGAGCCTGGGAAGAAGCAGGCTAAATGGTTATGAAATCTCACCCTTGCTGTTCAGAAGCACATGACAATTGTAGATTTTCTGAGTCTGCTCCCAGTCTTGGCCACGCTCATGGAAACCACCCAAGGACAGCCAGAGTCCACATTCCCTGGGGGGGAGGGGACACTGACAATTCTTAAGGCTCTACCCTCATCTGATAATCCAGGGACGTGGGCCAACAAAGATTCAACCTCCTCCCCATTCCCTGATACCTGGCAAGTTGTGTATAATCTTCCAAAAGGTTCCCACCGAGTGGCTCAGACAGGCGAAGTGTCTCTGTAGGATCCCGAGCAATGAAGTCAAATGCCTCAGGCAGGAAAGCTAGGCAAGCACCCAGTCGGGCAGCCTCTCGAACCAGCTCAGCACATGTTTTAAAGTTCTGTTGCTTGTCTGGTGTTGAGGTTACCTGGCACACAGCCACTAGGGGCAGTTCCCAGGAGGACGTGGAGCTAGCCATGGCTCTGGGCCTGTGAATGGCATAGGCAGGATTCTCAGATTTCCTAGCATGGAGAAACCCAAGTTTAGCGAAGGGTTTAAACTGGAAGGCAGAAAAACTGGATTTTCTTCTGACAGTGCTCTTAGAATACTAACCCAAGGCCAGTGGAGCTTATTTATCAAATGTTCTGTGGATGGCTGACATCTCTCACCATCCAATTAACACTGACCATCTACTATGTGGCAGGAACTAAGCACAAAACAAAACATGTCACCTGTGTTGTGTACAAAGTATTGAGAGTCCACGTATGCGGAGTCCAGGACACAGAGGAGACAGGAGCGGGTTGGTGATGAAGCCCAGCCTGAGGAAGGTGAGAAATCAGGACATCAAATCCCTCTTCAAGCAATACACTTGTAGGATTCTTCCATGTCTCCTTTCATGTTAAGTCTGAATCAGGGCCCTGCCAGTAAAGGCTCCTCCAACTGTTCAAAACATCTTTTACTGTAGGTACGGGCTATGAGAGGAGATCCTAAAGTAAGAAGATGGAGCAGGGGGTCTACGATCCGGACTCAAGTTTCAGGGATCTCAGAGTGAAACCTTTCTGCAAAACGTTTCCGCAGTCCAAAAGTCACCTAGGGGACACCTTGGTTTTTCCAAGCCTGTCTGTCTGTCTCGCTCTCTCTCGATTGTGCGCAAAGCATATTTGATTGACTCAAAGCATATTTCCCTTAAACTAGAACTTCTGTAGGAAGCTCGCCTCCCCTTGCCCCCTATCACCCCAAGATGGGCAGAGGGCACAAGACCAGACCCCAGTCCGAGTCTCCACCCTCCGGGTAGCCCGTCTTCCCCGCCTCTCCCTGGGGCAGGAATTTCTGTTGCACAAGTTAAAACACCGCAAATGGAATTCACCGCAGCAGGTGGGATAGGGAGTAGGTCCTACATGAAAACGCAGCCAAAACCATTCACAGGATCCGATCCGAACAGCGGCCTGGAGCCAGCGGCACCAAGGCGAGGTGGGTGGTAACTCCAGGACCGGACGTGACGTAGAACGGGAGGCGCTGCGCAGGCCGGAAGCCTGGCAGGCGGCGAAAATGGCGGAGAGTAGTGGTCGCGCCGGCAAGAGCAGCGGGAGCGGTGCGGGGAAGGGGGCGGTGTCGGCCGAACAGGTGAGGTGCCGAGAACGTGCGGAGGGCACCTGACTGGGTCTGGGGTCGATGCGAGGCGGGGAGGGAGTGCCTGCGGCTTGTGCTGGCCTTCCCTTCATCCCCACGTTGCGTGGCTACCCGGAGGGGAGGGTCTTTGGGGAAGCCGGAGTAGCCTCTGGGGAGAGTAGGCTGGTGGGTAGGTGAGAGCCACGCCCCCGGGTGCTGGCGAGTCTGGGGGAGGAGGAAGCCTGACACGCAGCGCCTGGGAAGATGCCAAAGTCTGAAGCCAGGTGGATCATGCTTCCCTCACCATGACTCCTCAGCGCTCTGAACGCGACACGATTGGCCATGGCAGCGCGTGAAGAAGCCCAAAGGACTAAACAGTGGCGTGGTTGTGTAGTATGTTAAGTAAACCTGAAACCACGTTGACAGTCGTTGTCATTCTGCAGAGCCACGTGACTTACGTACTCAAACAGTTCAGGGTTCTATAGTATTTTGACTCCGGACTCAGTGGATTAATTTTCTTTAGAGACTATCCTAACAGTTTGCTGACATGGGGAAGCTTGTGGCGAGACAAATTAATCAGAAGGCCTTCGGTGGCTTTGAACATGTGGGTTGCTAATAGTAGGGGTAGCATTTAATCAGAATGGGAAAAAATCTGCACGATAGAGATAAAAACTGTTAGCACGTTCACATCAGGTCTGTAATTTGTATGTCTCACTGCCAGGTGAGACTTGGTGGTACTTTCACTACTGTTCCATCGAGCAGCTTTTTAATTATTTTTATTAGTAAAAAGACCAATAAAAGTGATTAGATCCATCTGCACCACCTGGCCTGCCGATGGAACAGTCTCGCATGTACCACCGGTAGTTCAAGCCAAGGGGAATGTGTTAAGCAAGTTACAGCGTTTTATTTTATTTTATTTTTTGAGACAGAGTCCTGCTATGTAGTTCAGGCCGGCCTTGAACTCATATAGCTCGAGCTGGCCTTAAATTCTTAAATAGCTCCTGCTTAAGCCTCCCTAGTACTGAGATCACAGGCATGTGCTACCATGCCCAGCTAGGTACAGTATTTTATTTTATTTTTTAGGTACAGTATTTTAACTATAGGTTCACTAGTCAATTATTTATTGAACAGTTAATATAGGCAAAGGTATTTAAAGAATTTTTAAAATTATCCTATAGTTGGGTATATGATGGCCCATGGCTGTAATCCCAGCACTCAAGTAGGCTGAGGCTAGTGGATCATAAACAAGTTGGAGCCTAGCCTGAGCAGTTTATTGATTTAGGTAGGTCATGTCTCAAAACATAAAAGTGCTGATTTTGATGCACACCTGTAATTGCAGCACTCAGAAGGGTGAGGCAGGAGGATCACTGAATTTAAGACTAGCCTGAAGTACATAGCAAGACCCCTGTCTGAAGAAACTTAAAAAAAAAAAAAGCATTGGCCATATAGGTTAGTGTGAAAGCCCTGGGTTCCATATCCAGTTCGTGTGTGTATACACAGAGGCGCACACACACACAAGTAAAAATCCAAAACTATCTTCTGCCATCCAAGAGCATAGTCTGGTGGTAGTGCCATATGCAAAAAGATAAAATGAGGTAGAAGCTGTTTTTGTTCTTTTGTTTTTGTGGCAGGTAGGATTTAACCCAGATCCCCAAGCATATTAGGCAAATATTCTACCTACTGCTCAGCTACATCCCTAGCCAGAAGATAAGTTTTCTAAGAAAAGTATAAAGTGCTGTGGGACTTAGGGAAGAGAGGATGAGTTGATTTTTGACATAGTAAAGTGAAAGAACCTAGCATTTTTTGTGGTTATATCATGTCCTAGTCAGTGATGGGGAACCTTTTAGAGCTTTGATAACAGCCAGCTGCAGCAGGCTTGCTGAAGTTGCATCACCACTGTAACTCGGCACTCTGCTGGATACAGGGAAACAAGCAAGTGAAACAGTTACATGTTGCTCACAGACTCACTTCTGAAAAGACAATAAAGATTTGTGTCCCTTCTTTATGACAGCAGAAAAGAGAATCCTACCTAATGAAGAGGGCATGGGATTTGGCAGGTGGGTGGAAAGGGAAACTGGTGTAGTGGGGTGGGTAGGAACATTCTTGTGTACTGGGCTCAGACCTGGCTTTGACTTCATTCTACTACTTATTAGTTATGTATGACCTCCAGCAAGTTGCTGCTCCAACATCCTGTCTGTAAAAACTGTAATAGCACCAATCTCCTTACTGTATTTAGGGTATCAGGCAAGACAACTCATACCAATTTCTGTACAATAGTTCGAATACAGTATTAATAAGCTCTGGTTAGCTTTTGTTTTTAGAAGAGAAGATTCTTCAGCTTAATTCTCAAGGTCGAGAAAAGTTGCTCAAGCAAAGAAAGAAGTAAAAGATTGTCTAGGTGGGGGTAATAATTTGTTAAAAAGCATTAAGGCATGGAAATGCTTGGCAGTTTGTAATGCAGGTAGATTTAAAATTTGAGGTGGATTGCAAGACTTCAATATTAGGAAAAGGAATATAAAAAGAATATAGAAGTCCCTCAGATTTTTGTCTTTGGTAGATAGTAGTGCTATAGGGAATGTTGGAAAGCCAGTATGTTTGGGGAGAAAGATAAATTCATTTTATGATTTTTGTTAAAAAAAATTTTTTTTTTTTTGATTTTGAGACAGGGTCTTGCTATGTAGTCCAGGCTGGTCTTAAACTATGTTGCCCAGGTTGGCCTGGAACTCATGGCAGTCCTCCTGCCTCAGCCTCCTAGGTGCTAAGATTACAGATATGGGCCACCACATCTGACTAAAAATTTAATTTTTAAAAATGTTTAAAAATTTTGAGAGAGTGTCTCACTAATTTGTCCAGGCTGGTCTTAAACTTGTGATCTTGCCTCACCCTCCCGTGTAACCAGGTTTATAGACATGTGCCACTATACCTGGCTGGGTTTATAAATTGTAATAAACAGATTTAAGTTAGAGATACAGTTAGAGGTTTGAACTTTTGAGTGGTAGAAAAAAAATGATTGTAGATGAAAATTTAATAATATTCTATATTTTGTACAGAAAGTGAGAAGAGATATATCCTTCTGTAAATTCCTCAGTACTTATACTGGTTTTGGTTTTAGCTTTGGATAACCAAAGTCATTAACTGGAATAACAGGCCTTTTAAAAGAGAGAACTGAGAATCAGGCAAGTCTGTTTTTCCATTTATACCATGATTATACTAGGGCTAATCGAGCTGAGCTCAAATAAACAGGTGGCAGTGGAATAGAAAATAGAGGTTAGGGTTAGAAGAGGAGAGTTGGGGAAAGATTGACATAAAGTTTAGTATCTGGTTAGTATAGCTAAGTCATGAGGTACAGTATAATTTAGAGGGATGTACTCCTACCTGAGCATGATGGTGAATGCTTGTAATCCCAGTACTATGGAAGGCTGAGGCAGGAGGATCACAAGCTTAAGCACAAGTGTGGGTGATTTAGAAACTCAGAATAAGAAATGGAGAGCCCATGTGGTGGCACATGCCTGTAATCCCAGCACTTAGGAGGCTGAGGCAGAATGACTGCCAGAAGTTCAAGGCTAGCCTGGGTTATATATATAGTGAGTTCATGATTAGCCTGGACGGGGCCAGGAATTTAGCTCAGTGGCATAAGTGCCTGCCTTGCAAGCACGTGGTCATGAGTTCATTCCCTAGTACTAAAAAAAAAAAAAAAAAGACTAGCTTGTACTATACTGTGAGACCCTGCCTCAAAAACCAAAGCAAAATGGGCTGGGGATTTAGCTCAGCAGCATGAGCGCCTGCCTGGCAAGCAAGCGTGAGGTTGAGAGATTGATCCCCAGTACCAAAAAACCCCTAAAACCAAAGCAATAGCTGGGTGTGGTGGCTCACACCTGTAATCCCAGCACTTGGAAGGCTGAGGCAGAAGGATTGTTGTGAGTTCAAGACCAGTCTGGTCTACAAAGTGAGCTCAAGGTCAGCCTGAACTGCACAGCAAGACTCTGTCTCAAAAAAGACAAAAAAAAAAAAAAAAAAAAAGGAAAAGAGCTGGGGAATACAGCTTAGTGTGAAAATCTTGGTTTCACCCCCCAGTATGGGGGAGTAAGGAATGGTCCTTCCAGCATGTTAAATAAGGTCTTTAAGTGCATAGCAAAGATTTTAGGACTTTTAAAGTGTAAGTACTGAGTAATTTACAGAAGGATATATGGCCAGCGTGGTGTCACACACCTGTAATCCCAGCACTCAGGAGGCTGAGGCAGGAGAATTGTTGCAAGTTCAAGGCCAGCATGGGCTACAAAGTGAGTTCAAAAAATTCAGCATCACTGTTCATTTGAGAGATGCAAAATAAAACAACACTGAGATTCTGTCTCACTCTAGTAAGAAGGGCTGTTATCAAGAAATCAAAACAAATGCTGTCAGAGCTGTGGGGGAAAAGGAACCTTTGCCTGCTGTTTGTGGGAGTATGGATGGACTGGTGCAACGACTGGAAATCAGTGTGGAGATTCCTCAAAAAAACTAGGAGAAAAAAACCACAAACAAACAAAAAACTAGGACTGGCCAGGCGTGGTAGTGCATGCCTGTAATCCTTGCACTCTGTGCAGCTGAGGCAAGAGGATCACAGTGAATTCAAGGCCACTCTAGGCTACATAGTGAGTTCAAGGCCAGCCTAAACTACATAGCGAAACCCTGTCTCAAACAAAACAAAACAAAACAAAACACCCCTAGGACTAGAGATTCCATTTAACTCAGCTATTCCCCTTCTTGGTATCTTCCTGAAAGAAAAGCATCATACCATGGCAATATGTTTATAGTGGCACAATTTGTAATAGCTAAATCTTGGAAACAGCCTAAGTGCCTTCAACTGATGAATGAATAAAGATGTAGGGGGTTTTTATACAATGGAGTACTAGTCTGCCATAAAGAGGGATAAGCTTGAGAGCCAGGGATTTAGCTCAGTGGAATAAGCAACTGCCTGACAATCTCATGGTCATGAGTTTGATCCCAGGTACCCAAAAGTATAAATAAGGACCAAAATGTGTGTAGGGAAATAGGAAGAAAATGTTCAAATGAGAAAGGGAAAATGGTGGACAGGAAAGAGAAAGGACAAGAAAAAAGCAGAATAAAAGCTAAAAATGGAAACAAAGCTTTTGTAAATGAAGGAAAGGGGCTGAAGGGAGGGGAGAGGAATGAGAAACAACAACAAAAACACAAGAGGAACAATTTAAAATGATCAAGTCAGTGTTGAGCAACCTGAGCTTAAGGCATCTATACTGCAATTGGGTGGATAACGATGTATAATAATAGCAGTGAGACAGATACCGTTATTTTATTATAAGGAGATTTTGAATGGAAATAACACTGGGAGTGGTGGTGTATGCCTGTGATCCCAGCACTCAGGAGGCTGAGGCAGCCTGGGTTACATGGTAAGTTCAGTGCTTGCCTGAATTCCATAGTGAGACCCTGTCTCCAAAAACAAAAACCCCAAAACAAAAAGTTTTCTTTGATAGAGAGTTGATTATGTAATACAGGAGGGGTCACTGAACCGAAAAGGTTAGTGGGGCATTATCTTAGGAAATGCATTCCTAATTATTGGATCATAATTCTCTACTTATTCTTTCACTGAATCCAACAGGAATATCTTTCATGTAAGTGAGAAGACCAAAGGACATGTTTTTTGGGGAAAGTAATGTTTGTAGATTTTTTTCCTGAAGTCATTGAAACTATATGATAGTGATATAAAAGAAAAAAAACCCAGAAAGATAAGTCAAATGGAAATAATTTGATATATATGAGATTAATATAAGGCAAGCTGGGAGTAAGCTATTAGTAGAAAATGGACTATTTTTTTCTTACTGTTTTTGTTTTGTTTTATTTTGTTCTGAGACAGGGTCTCACTAGGCAGTTCAGGATGTCCTTAAAGTCACTGTGTAGCCCATGTTGGCCTTAACTTGCAGCAGTCCTCATGTCTCAGTCTCCTGAGTTGGAATTATAGATGTGTACCACCATGCCCACTGTTTTTGGGTTTTTTTGGAGACAGGATCCCATTATGTAGCCCAGGTTGGCCTCCAGTTTGTGCTTCTGTCTCAGTCTCCTGAGTGCTTGAATTATGGGCATGCACACCATGCCTGGTAAAAATAGATTTTTAAGATAAACCTGAGTATTTAAGTACCATTTCTGTAGTTTACTACTACTTTAACCAGCTCCCTACACTCCACCAGCCTTAGTCTTTTGATTTCTAATGGAAGGTACTGTACTCATCTTTGGAAGGGGGTCTGAATTGAGGGCCTTCAAATGAGGCATATCCCAGCCCTTTTCTTTAATTTGTGGTTTGCTTGTTTTTTAAGAAAGGGTCTTACTGTGTAGTTCAGGCTGGTCTTCACTCACTATGTGGCCTAAGCTGATCTTGAAATCATGGCAGCTTTCCTGCCTAATGAATGAGAGGGGTTTAGAAAATTGTACCTGGTAGGGCAAAGATTCCACACAGATTCCAGAAAAGCAAGTTACCCATGGCTTAAGATGCTAGGAATGCTGAGTTAAGATTGAAGGGTAAGACTGATTGGGAGAAGTAAGCAGGGACCTGGCCCAGGTCCTCCCACACCACCCTATTACTGGGTATCAAACCTAGGATCTTGCACTAAGCTACAACCTCAGACCTTTTTTTATTTTTTGAGACAGGGTCTCACTATATAGTTTAGACTAGCCTTGAACCCATTATGTAGCCCAGGCAGGCCTCAAAACTTGCAGAGATCCTCTTACCCCAGTCTCCTGAGTGCTGGGATTCCAGGCATATGGCACTACTCCTAGCCACACAGTGCTTTTTTTTTTTTTTTTTTTTTTTAATTTTTAGACAGGATCTTAATAAATTGCCCCGGCTGGGTTAGCCTTCTGAGTAACTGAAGTTACAGTAGAGATCAGATTTTTTGTAGGACTTGTTCACTGTTTTGAGGTGTTTGTGTTTTATTCTTTTGTCAAACACTGTCAGAGGTTTTTGGTGTAGTAATAATGGAACTACATTATTAGATACATACATAATTTAGATCATTTGTGCCACAGAGTGGGGGTGGGTTGAAGGAGGCAATCTGGAGGCTGTAGTGGCCAAACTGTGGTGGAAGTAGATGGGTTTTGAGGCAGTTTAAGCAGACAGATACAGTTTAAGAGATTAACTGACTGTGGCTAGGGAGTCAAGGGTGACTCCATGGTTTCTGGAGCTAATGTCTCAAATCTAGAATTATTAAATTAATAAGATAATAAAAGCTACCACTGATGCCTTTAAGAGCAAGTATAATCTAAGCATTGCTGGTAGCATGATAGATTTTTCTATCTACAGGCAAGAAAATTTGCAGTATTGTGTTTTTTTTGTTTTGTTTTTCAAATCCATTTTATTTTAAAAAGAAAAGAAAAAAATTAAAATTTCAAAACACATCAGTCAGGGCAACAATGGTACATACATTGCACATTGTCATCCCCAAATCATTCACCCAGAGCACAAGACATCTGCATTCAGTTTTGCAATATTGTTAACACCCTTTTGACTAATTTCACTTTGGGGAATATGACTCAAAAATGGTTGTACATTTTTTTTTAATGGCTGTAAAGTTTTTGTACTATTGTTTGTGAAAATATTTAACATTATTGTTACTTATTACAAAAAAAATGGAAGCAACCTAAATGTCATAACCAGAGGACTAGTTAAGCAGCTTAAAAATATATCAATAGGGTATAAGGTCTTTGTAGCCTTTAAAAAATAAGAAATTGACTTCCTGTACAAAATTGTTTATACATGTAATTTATGAGAATGTGAAAAGCTAAAGTTAGATTAGTTGGTAATTTAATTTAGTTGGATACTTTTCAGTAGAGGCATAGTTACATAAGATGATAATTTAATAGGTTCCAGACATTCAACACGACCTGACCACCTCTGCTCAAACCAGGTAATTTAAGGGGAATAGAAGAGGAAAGAGGAGGTGAATTAGTCTAGCCATAGGGCAGAAGACTATTAGAAAAGTTGTATTTTAGTGGGCATAGAGCATGGTCCTGACTCTACCTAGCAGATCCCAGAAACAGGCAGGTTGAAATTCACTTATTTTAGATGGGTGTGGTGGTACACTCCTGTAATGCCCAGCACCTAAAGGCTGAGGCAGAAGGATCATGAGTTTGAGGCCAGCCTGGGCTAGATAGTGAGCTGTGTCTCAAAAATAATTTTTTTTTTTTTTTGTACTGGGAATCAAACTCAGGACCTCATGCTTGCCACTCAGGTGCTTTGCCACTGATCTATATCCCAGGCCCCAATTTTTTTTTTTCTTTAAAGAGCTTGCTTTGCATTTAATTTAGAGTTAAGTTGTAGCTGTAGTTAACTGATCTTAATTTGTTATTTGATTAAAAGTTTATAAATTAAAATAGAAATGGATTCATATTAGCAAGAATGCTGGCTGGGGGTATAGTTCAGTGGAAGAGAACATATTTAGCATGCATGAGGCCCTGGGTTTAAATCCTCATGCCCCCATCCCATGTTGAAGAAAGGTTGACATTTGGGGGAAAAAAAACAAAACCAAACCTGTTTAATTCCTGCTGGGCATGGTGGCACATGTCTGTAATACCAGTACTGGGGAGGCTGAGGTAGGAAGACGGTTGCTACAAATTCAAGCCCAGCATGGGCTACCTAGTAAAATCCTGTCTCAGAAAGCCAAAATAATAATAATAATAATAATAATTCCTTCTAATTATTAAAGAAAACAAATTCAGGCAGTCTCAGAAATTTTAGACATTTCAGTTGATTAATTGATGTATTTAACGCATATATCCAGAATGGGCCATTAGGAAAAATATCTGGAATCTGATTTAGTCATGGAATTTTCTTAGATGGAAATTAATTTGGGGGTGGGGAGAGGGAGCCTCACAATATTGCTCAGGCTGGTTTTGAGTGAGTGAGCTGTCATTCTCAGTAAATGAAATTATTTTGATCTGGAGCATTGACAGAGAAAAATGAACTGTAAATGTAATAGTTTTGATATAGGGAGTGAAGGAAAAACAGCCTCTAAGTTTGATTTCCAGAGTACTCATTGAGGTGCATTGATTAAATAAATTTAAGATGAAGGGCTGATGGTGGGAGAAGGGAGCAAGTTGCTGAAAGTTCTTGGCCAACTATTTGTGTTTTTCTTCCCTTTTGGCTTTTTGAAACAGAGTCTCCTTGTGTTCAGGCTGGCCTTGAGTTCAGTACGCAGAATTTGTGAGGATCCTCCTTTCTCAGTCTCTTTGAGCATTGGGACTAGAGGAATCTGCCACCATGCCTGGCCCTTCATCAAGTATTACTAGTTGGTTTATTGGGCAATAGAAGGAATGTAAAAGTAGTATAAGTCAGCCATCCATTTGGATTATATTAGCTGAATATGAACCTTGCAGAGAGCAAACTAGAGAGATAAAGAGCCCTAAGGAAGGGGACGTGAGTTTGGGATGGTGGCATACACCTGTAATCCCAGCATTTGGGAGGTTGAGGCAGGAGGGTCACATGAGTTCGAGGACAGTCTGGACAACATGCAAGACCCTGCCTTTATTAATTTATTTATTTTTATTTATTTATTTTTGAGACAGGGTCTTGTCTTGTAGTTCAGGCTGGGCTTGAAATTCACAGCAATCCTAAGCCTCAGCCTCCCAAGTGCTGGTATTACAGTTGTGGCCACATGCCTGGCCTTGCCTTTGAATTACATGAATGAATGAATGAATGACTGGGAGGTAGTTGATCATTGGTACTAGAGCAATGTTTCTGACAGTGACATTGGAGATACTGCAAATGGGAACGAAAGATTTGGCAGTGGTTTGCATGGAAGTGTCTGAGGGAGCGCTCCTGGATTTATAGAGAAGACCATGAGCAGAACTCTTACAGAGCTGTTTCATGCTGTTTAGTTCATGGGGTACAACAGCCTTGTCAGTATCATGCACATTTTCTAGATCAGAAAACTAAGGCTCAAGAGGATTACACAGTGGTTCTTATTCTGGCTGCCTATTAACAATATGTGGGAAGCTAGGCATGGTGATCCGTGCTTGTAATCCCAGCTGCTCCTGAGGCTAAAACAAGAAAATTGCACATTTGAGACCAGCCTGTGCTGTCTGTCTATCTATCTATCTGTCTGTCTATCCATCTGCCTATCTTTTTGGGACAGGGTCTCACTATACAGTTCAAGCTGGCCTTGGGCTCACTTTGTAACCCAGACTGGTCTTAAATTTGCAGTGATCCTCTTGCTTCAGCCTCCCGAGTGCTGGGGTTTCAGGAGTGTGCCATCATGCCTATCTGTGAACAGGTTTTTAAAAAAAATGTTTGAGGGAGATACTGGGAATCAAACTCATGACCTCATGCTTGCTGGACAGGCATTGTACCCCTGAGCTATGTCCCTGGCCCCCAGCATATGCAATTTAACCAGACCCTGTCTCAAAATAAAAAGTAGATTAGGGTAGAATGATCGTTGAACATGCATGAGGCTTTGAATTCAATGCTGAGTTGAAAAGAAAAAAGACCTGCTGAGTGTATTTGTACATGCCTGTAATTCTAGTACTCCAGAGGCTGAAGCAGGAGGATCCCCATGAGTCTGAGGTCTCTCTGGGCTACATAGTTCAAAGCTAGCCTGAACCACTTAGAGAGACCCTGTCTCAAAAAGAAACCAAAACAAAGAAAAAAGAAAAAAAGGAGGGGAGCTGAAGCATCGAGGCCTTGGCTTTGCCCCTAGTGATTGTGTAGCTGTTCAGAGGCTCCATTGTTTTTCAAATGCTCCTCAGGTGATTCTAACAAGTAGCCAGGGTTGAGACCCATAGAATTAAATGTCTGCCAGGAAGTGGCAGAGGTGGAACTTGAAACTTGATCTTTTGTCTCTGAACTTCAATTTTTTCTACCCTCCTACAAACCTCCCTCTCTCCCATTTTCTTCCTGTATTGCATGTCCTACTTTGCATAATTCATTCCAGACAGTCATCAGAACTTCTTACCGGATATGAGGATTGTGGTGCTAGTGTTAGTGCCTGGTCTATTCTTCTTTGCTCAGTTTCTGGAGAACTAGGAGCTGGTAGTAATCACTTCTTTGTGCCTTTACAAATGTTACTTCTTAGGCTTCTTTGGGCCTCATCTTCCCACTGTCCCTAACTTCTGTCCTTCAGGCTTTAGCTAAGACATCTGACCAGGCACAGCAACACACACCTGTAATCACTGCTACTCAAATATCTGAGGCAGGAGGAGAAAGAGTTTGAGGGCAGCTTGGCAGGTTAGTGAAACTCCATGTCAAAATTTACAGTGGGTATGGTGGCACATGCCTGTAATCTCAGCACCCGGGAAGCTGAAGCAGGAGGATCATCATGAGTACAAGGCCAGCCT
The DNA here is from genome assembly GCA_004027455.1 of Hydrochoerus hydrochaeris. Lineage (NCBI taxonomy): Eukaryota > Metazoa > Chordata > Mammalia > Rodentia > Hydrochaeridae > Hydrochoerus > Hydrochoerus hydrochaeris. The sequence continues at coordinate 130,138 of PVLA01003149.1, forward strand.
GAACTACATGGGGAGACCTTGCCTGAAAAGTGGGAAAAAAAAAAAAGATTCCCCAGTAGCTCTCCACCCAATCAGTTTGTTTCGTTTGGGTTTTTTGGCATTGCTGGAGTTTGAATCTCAGGCCTTTTGCATACCAGGCAAGGACTCTGCAACTGAGCTACATCCCAGCCTTATATTAGAAATGTTTTCTTCACCAAATTATAAGCTACAGTTAGCCAGGGGCCAAATCCCCTGGTTATATCCCCTGGTGCCTAGCAGATCTCTCAGTAAGTGGCTACTATGGAATGCAGACCTAAGAAATTGCAACTTGTGTCCAACCCCATTTCCAAAGTAGGTATCCCTTGTTGCATCTTTGTGAAACTTGCCACCCTACATACTGCCTTTACTGCCTGTCATTTCCACTGTCTCATCTCTTTTTTCTTATACCTAAGGTAATTGCTGGTTTTAACCGCCTTCGGCAAGAACAGCGGGGCCTAGCATCTAAAGCAGCTGAGCTGGAGATGGAGTTAAATGAGCACAGGTGAGAAAATCAGAGTAGAACAGGTGGGCAGGCTATTTTGTGACAGAGGGGTGCAGTAGAGTGGGAGTGACATCTGAAGTCCTGCCTTGCCCTGCTCCAGCCTAGTGATTGACACGCTGAAGGAGGTAGATGAGACTCGCAAGTGCTTCCGCATGGTTGGAGGTGTGCTGGTGGAACGGACCGTCAAAGAGGTGCTGCCTGCCTTGGAGAATAACAAGGAGCAGGTAAGTGAGCAAGAATCCCAAGTAGAAGTTTTAGGCAACCAAGGGATAATGAAGGGGAGCCCAGGGACCTAGGGAAAGTGATAGGGAGTCTGCGTAGAAACTCGTATTGAAGGTGGTAGCCTGTGTCATTTGCACTATGCTAGATGATGGATCGATGAAGAGTTGCTAGCTGTACCCTTCCTCATTGGCTCTTTGATGTAGTTGAGTTGGGCAGGGAGTTAGAGCAGTGTGGTCCACAAATATCTATGTCGAAATCACCTGAAAAATTAGTTTATAATATAGCTTCCTTGGACCCACTGATTAAATCCTTGGGACTGCTATAAGTAACATTTTAAATTCTTGTCAATATTAAAATATATAAACCGCTGTGTTTGAGAAAGGAATCATTTTTGTGTCTGGGCTAGGTGTAGACAAGTCATCTCTTTTACTTTCACTTACCATATATTCCAGATGGGGGAGGAGAGGCTTGAGATCCTTATATAATTCCTGTCATTTGCCCTGCAGATACAGAAAATCATCGAGACACTGACCCAGCAGCTTCAGGCAAAGGGAAAAGAACTCAATGAATTCCGGGAAAAGCACAACATTCGTCTCATGGGAGAAGATGAGAAGCCAGCGGCCAAGGAAAACTCGGAAGGGGCTGGGGCTAAGGCCAGCTCAGCTGGAGTGTTGGTCTCTTAGGGATCAGGCCTCTGCAATTTTTTACCCTGACTCCCGCTTCTGATTTCTCTTTATTATTATTATTATTTTCTCTGCTATTGTAATATTTTTTTGTTGTTAATTAAATGTTTTGGTCAGAATGCTTAGCTGTAACCTGTAACTTTATTCCATTTTAAGGGCAAGGACAACATATGATTTGTGGCTTTTGTTACCATCAGGTCAATAGCCTAGAGTATCAGAAAGGACCCATACTTTGTCCTTTCCCTTTCAAATAAAGATGTTTCTATTTATTGTTTACCCCCACCCCTCCCCCCAAAAAGAATTCAGAGACAAATACTGACTCTCACATGAAATTTAATAAGCCTTTAAAGTGAGGCAGACAGCTCTAATGGTAGTGCTTTGTGGCACTGTTGCTTAGACAGAGAGATCCAGGGTGCAGACCTGTGGGCATGCTGTCCTGCCATCCTCACCAAAGCCCCCAAGCAGGTAAAGCTGATCATTCCAGAGGCAGGTGCGATGGCCCACACGTTTCAGCCCACGGTCTGCACAGGAGAAGTGGAACCACAGGGAAGGAGACTTGCCTGTTGAGTAGGGGCAGAGGATGGTTATTGAGGCAAGAGTATTTTATCACTCATGGACAGTTAACCAAATGCTTGCCCATTATATGTCTCTACTTGGTTGGTGGATGTTTTGAAATGTTTATTATTTTATGTACTCCTTTAACTCTTGTTAGTTCTTCCTCCACTCAGTTACTCAGCATCCTTTCCCTGAAATCTTTTGGTTCTGTGCCACCCCACACCCAGCACTCCCCAAGCCACCTGCCACGCTCACGGCTCTCACGAGTGTCATAGATGTAGAGGTCATTGCAGATCGTGTCTCTAGCTCTGGTCAGACTTTCTCCACCAAACAGCACAGCAAAGGGCCCCACCACAGAACAGGAGTGATGCCGCAGTCCCCGGGGCCCCTGTCGGGATCCCTGCCCACTGCTTACAAGCCTTGCAAGCTGTTCCGTCAACTGAGGGGCAACAGGTGGCTGCTCCTTGGGGAGAAAGAAGGGACTGTCTGAAGGAATGGGCATCACAATTTTATCCCTTTTCATCTTAAACAAGATTTGAATAGATAATACCTTAATCTTCCCATGACTCCACTGCCCAGCTACTTCTAGTTCAGCTGAATTGCAGCCCCCAAAGAGCAAAAGCTGATGACCTGGGTGGGGCCCAGGAGTTTGCAGCAGGGCAGCACAGTGACCTGAGCGAGAGGCCATTCGGCAGCCTTCTTCCTTGTAGCTGTGGATACGCAGAAATGCAGGCCTGAATGGGGCTTTCTGGAAATTATGTGTTGTACTGCTTTCCCCTCAATTCCTCTTATCAAGGATAGAAAGGAGGCCAGGGGTGGACCCCTGGGAAGGTTATATTGGAGAGCTCTGCTGCCTTAGATATGGCAGATTCTGGGAAAGAGGGTGCAGAAGTGAGCTTGTGGCTAACTTGCCCGAGGCTTTTCTTGAGCCTTTGTTGTTAGAGTTTGGATAGAGAGGGTTTGAGGTTTGGTGGGAGGGGTGTCATACCAATAGGTTCGGGTGCCAGGGTCCAGCTTTAACCCGTAGATGCTTCCGTAGCGTCGCTGAGTGCGGACCCCGCCCTCTCGGCCAGCTACCAGCAGCTCTCGGTCAGAGAGACGAGTGCACGTGTGACTGCTCAGACCAGCTGGGGGACAGTTGCCAGGGGCCGCTTTCCACTCTTCCCACGCTCCACTCTCTGTGTCCAGCATGGCCACAGTGGCCAGGCGCCGCGACCCATCCCAACCGCCCACAGTGCAGAGCCAGCGGCCGCCCAAGGGTGCAGCGTCGTGGTGACTGCGCGGGGCACTCCCCCGGGCTTCCAAGCGCATGGCCTGGGCCTCCGCAGGGTCGAAAAGCACAGTGTCACTGCTGGGCACTGTCGTTCCACCTGCCAGGAGGCCCCCCACCAGATAGAACCGACCGCCCAGTTCGGTGCACGAATGAAAGGCCCGAGCCAGAAGCGCATCGCATGCCACTGGGCGCCAGGTCCAGCCAGAGCCCCCAGCCCGAACCCCGGGCGACGCGGCCACCGCCATAGGCCCCGGCGAGGGCGGGTGGCACACCCACTTAGACACCGGTTAGGTCCCTACGTCCAGACACCTCCCGCCAGCACTCCATCGTTACCCAGCAACCCTGCGGCTGCAGCGCGACTGCTGCAAACCAAAGTCGCAAAGTGCCGGTTACCGTGGAGACCAGAGACCTGGTGGCTCTAAGGGGTGGGGCAGCGATGTTGCCCTGGCGATCGGGGACGCCCGTGATGCGTGAGCATCCTGAAAGATAGCTAACCTCAGAAAGTCAGGGAGCAAACAGTTTTTGAAGAACTCCTGTAGCCGTAGCTGCGAACTGATTTGGGATTAGGACACTAGCGTGGCAGGTGTTGCTCCGTGGCAGGGTCCGGATCCTCTCAGCGTCAGGATTTCTAACTCGAACTGGCTTCCCTGAGGTGAGAGGGCAAAGAAGTCAGAGGCTGAGGAAGTGAAAGTGGAGTCGGGAGACTTGGGCTGTAGTCCCAAACCGTTTCCTCTGACTCTCAAGGCCTCCTCAGTGCTCTCATTTATAAAATGTACTGATGGTTTATCCAGTAGGTATCTAGCACTTTCTGTGGTAAAGCTTGGGAAAGACCGCTCATTAGTTCTGGCCACTAGAGGGCAGTAGAACCCAGTGTCTCAGAGTCACACACACACACACACACACACACACACACACACACACACACACACAGCGAGAGCGAGAGACCGAGAGACAGAGAGACAGAGAATGGGGTGAATGGGGTTAGGGGGTGAAAGTGGAAGTAGAGTATGTGTGCATGCTCGTTGGTGTGCTTCGTTGAGTTAGATTGGGAAGGAAAAATATTGAGGGCATGCCTGAGGCTTGGTCAACTTCTCTCTATAGTGTCCTAGTAAGAGGAAGTATTTCATCTTGCTTCATCAGGCACATACAACACAAGGAAACTGAGGCACCATGGCATCTGGAATTTAGGATTCACGACAGGGAGTTTCTCCTGATAAGATCCACAGCAGAAGCTGCCCAACCTTAGAAGCTGGGTGGGGGTGAAATGGGGGAGGAGTGAGAAAAACAGACTCTGCCCCTCCCTGATACCTGCCTTTGTTCAGCCAGGTCCCTGAACGTCTTAACTCTGTCCCTCCAGGACCCAGTGAAGAGTATCAAAGCCCAGATCCAAGCTGACTCGATTGTACTGCAGGAGGAAATGCAGGTTTACTCCTGGTCCAGCTGTGGTGGCACAGAAATAGGGTTTGTGGCCCCTGTCTGGCTGAATTCTCAGGAATGATGGCTGCTACTTTTGCCTTTGGTTTCCATACATCAACTTGGTCCCTATTATGCCTGAGAAATTGAGGCTGAAGAGAAGGGCCAAGGCTTCAGTTAGGGTGGGCATGTGATTCAGGAGACCAGCAGCTTAACAGGGCTTTTTGTTCATGACCCCAGGTTGTCAGAGAACACAGTATGAGGAGGTGTACAGGCAGGAAGGCACAATTAAACTAGAAGGTTACCAGAACCTGGTGCTCACCTGTATCTCACAGCTGAGAGCCAGCGTTGCTTTGAAATACTCTGCCTACCTAGCTATACTTTTCTGACAGGTGGGATCCTTGGTTTTTCAAGACCATGATAACTAACTAACTAACTAACTAGCTTCTAATATCCTTGACAGAAATCTGAAAGTCAGAGCTGGGGATGTGGCTCAGTGTTGCAGTGCTTGCCTTGCATGCATAGGGCCCTGGGTTCATTCCCCAGCACCACACAACACACACAAATCTGAAAGCCAATTTTCTCCCTAAGACTCCTCACTGGCTCTCCTCCCAACAGCTGGACCCAGATCTGACACACTCCAAAGATTAGGCAAGGAGCTAAGGGGGTGGGGTCACTTGGCTTCAGTTTGATGCCCATTTTAGGCTCTTGCTTTTGCCTGTCTTTGGCTGTTCTACCAGAGTCTTATTTTCCTACCTTTTGGGAGAAATAGGAACTCTTTACCCCAGTGGACTTTTTAGCTTTTCTCTTCCAGTTTTGTTTTCCTTTTCCTCCCAGCTTCCACTGTCACTCAGAGTCCTTAACAGTAGGCATATCACTTGGACATGGAGCCTGAACCTTGTATGTTCCTTGGCTATACCCCCTCCAGTTCTGTGTCTCTTCCAGGCCCATGTAGTAGAGACAGGTAACTATTGCTGCTACCCAAGACTTTTACCTCCTCTGACCAGTTTGAACCAAGGCTATATATATATTGGAGGAGTCAGAAAACAGAATGAGGAGTGTGGGGTTGGGGGAGAAAACCAGCCAATTTACCCTTGTGTGACACATACTTTACATCCCAGGACAGCATCTGAAGTGGTATATAATGATCTGCTGATGTGAAAGTTGAAAGGGAATGTGGGGTGGAGGGCTTCTGGTTCTCTGTGGCTGTGTCATCAGTATGCAACTAGGTGCTTGGAGACTAGAGTGTGAGAACCTCCAGAACACTGGTATCACCTGAAGTGTCTCTGATGGTGCAGCCTCTGCAGCCAGGCTGGGCTCTGAGAGCTACCTTCATAGGGCCCAACAGGATGGTCTTTCTGTGACTGGGTGTAGGGATGGAGTCAGTGGGGATGGGGTCAGTGAGGAGGATGATCCAGGTCTTCTCCAAAATCCATTCTATTACCAGATTCTCAGAATCTTTGTCCTGCCCCCTCCTCACTGCAGCAGTACAAGATTAAACCCAGAGCCTTCACATTGAGCTACATCCCCAGCCTTTTTTACTTTTTAAATTTTGAGACAAAGTGTTGCTAAGTTGCTAAATTGCCCTGGCTGAGCTTGAACTTGCAACCCTCCAGCTTCCTAGAGTTCTGGGATTACAAGTATATGTCACTACACTTGGCTTCCAAGAGCCTTCTAAAAGTGCCAACCCATCCAGAGATGCAGAGTGAAGTAATAAAGGCATTTGTCTCACAGCACATTGCTTTGCTCCCTGCCTCTGTGGGAATGTGTTCACAGAACCTAGGTGAGAGAAAGGAGGTGGGACTCTGCATACAACTGAGCCTATTGAAAAGCAGGGCCCAACTGCACCTTGCCTCACATGCAACTTCCTTTCACCCTGGCTTTAAGCCCCCTGAGGTTGGGGGAATGCTGTGAGGCAACCAGGAAATGTGGCTTTGGTAAAGGATGGGGCTGGGTATCAGAGAACCAGTAGCTAAGAGCAACATGGCACATGGCAATGTTTAGATGGAAAATCCTGAAGAGTATGATGCCACCATCCCAATACTGGGCACAGTGAAGCTGGCCCTCAAGAAGAGCAAAGATGGTTGTCATCGGAGAAGCAGCAGCATCCCTGCATGCTGCGTGGGTCTGTTACCATGCCTTCAGGGCAGGGGCTGTCCCCTGGAGCAGCAGGAGGGGTGAATTTGATGCTGCTCCCTGCAGTAACTTCTAACCTGGGATGGGATCAAGTCCCATGTCAGTAATCTTCCATCACATCAATCAGCTCCTCAGTGTGTTTCTTTACAGACTGTGTGGAGCCAAGGCAAAGAGCAGATCAGGAATAGTTTATTCTGCCAAGAGACCAAGCTGTGCAGAAATGGACTGCAAACATTGGATTCTCACTGGTTTTTCACCTCCTTGCATTCTCATTTATTATTCACTCTTCTCTCTCCCAAACCTCAAGGGTCTCCCCACCAGCCTGACTCTTATTTGACCTGGGATTTCCCTGCAGACAAACAGGACATTACTCATCCAGGAGCTCTCTGGTCTACCTCGACCTATCCTCCTCACACCCCACCCCAGCCCTTCCACTTTGACCCACTCCCAACCTCCCTGATCATTCAATCCGACCCTCACTGTCACTCTTCTCCCACACCCCACCCCACCCTTCCGTGTCCCTCCCTGACTCACCTCAGGTCCCACTGACACAAACAGAAATTCCGGCACAACCCACTCCGACCGGTTTGGCTTAGGTGTACAGCTTGTCATGGGGACAGAGGCAGGTTCAAGCGGATGCTGGGACATACAGTACACAGTTAATGAACATCCACAGTTACACACAGACAACTCTGGGTGTGCACATAACATGCATTCACAGAGACACACAGAAGACACATGATGACGGAGAGAATGTGTTATAGATGTTTATGTGTCTGTCTTCCTCTGGCTGGGGACTCCCTGGGTGCATGACCATGTGTTATATGTTTCTATCACCTCCCTTGAGCCTGACACTAAGAGGTACTCAATATCTGTTGAGAGCTGATGGTGTAGTTCAGACAGAGAATGCTTCCTGAGCATGCAGGAAGCTCTGGGTTTAATCCTCAGTACAGCAAAAGAAAACGAAATCTGTTGAATGAATGTATGCACACAGGCATGCACGCAGTAATGCCACACAGACACATACACATGCTAAAGATTCCACCATGGCTTGAATTGTCCCAATTCTTAAGGCCCAGAATGTGGATGGGAGAAGGGTAGGTGGTGAGAGGCATGAGGGGAATGGGGAGTCAGTGTGGCAGGAAAAACTCACAAGGCACTGATCTTGAAAATCTCCTGGAAGTCATATTTATTTCCAGTCCCTGTCCTGGAACAGGACTTTGCAGGCTTCATCCCAGAAGTGGGTAAGAAAGGCCTCAGTATGAGACATAATCCCCAGAAGTGTGGCCCTTGTGAGTCTTGGTACAGGATTGGGGGGTTAAGAGGACAGAGGGACCAGGATATATGTTTGAGATGAGGAGAGAGGGCTCACTCAAAGCCTGGGTGGTAGCCAGACTCCTCTGTTCCCTCTCAGGCTCAGGGGTGTCCTGGTTAGCCTCGATTTCACAGCTGTCTCTGGTGTTTACTGGGGCCTGAATGGACTGATGAGGACCTGGGTATGGGCCTTACCTTAACTCTCCCTGTGGGAAGTTCTGCCTTCAGTGCACTACATGGCTGGGGTTGGGGTGAGTGACAGAGGGGTCCCTCGATGGGCCCAGAGATGTCCCGACTGGTAGCACTTTGGAAGAAGGAACACACTGAATGGAAAGGCTGCAGGAGACTGGGTAGACAGCTTGTGATCTAACTGCTTTCCCATCCCCATGCCTCAGTTTCTCCTGTAGTTTCCTGTACCTGGAGGGGGGAATCCGTGGGAAGGAAAAGAGCTCCTCTGAAAGCAGGTGATAGGATCCAAGGTGTGATAATTATAATTATACCACAGGACTCTTGTTCTCCCCTTCCTCCCAGCCCTACCCCTACCCCAATGCACTGGATCTCAAAGCAGCATCGGGGTGGGGTTGTCCCCCTGGCATAGGTGGAGACCAGAGTCCTGAAGAGGGGAAGGGGTTTGCCAAGGTGGAGGTGGAGAGAAACTGGGGAGTGCTGGCATGCAGCCTGCAGGAAATAGTCCTCAAAGAAGAGGTCACTGCAGAGAGCTGTGACCTAAAGCCAGAGATGGTGTCACAGCCCAGAGGCAGGGTTGACATCCAGATCCCAACCAGTTTGAGATAGTAACTCATGTTCGGTCACTTCTCCATACTACTGATCATTTATTCAGCAATGCAGTCCTTTGACAGAAGTGCACTCAGTGCCCATTAGGTGCTATGAACTATCCAAGCATCCACGACTGAGATGTGATTATAAAACAGGCCTGACTTTCCAGGAGTTCACAGACTGAAACTTTCCTCCTGTCCCTCTGTAACATATTTACAAGCCCTGGCACACAGCAGGCTTCAATCATTGTTCCTTGAATTAAAGCTTACAATTTAGTTAAGGAGATAAGATGTGCACAAATTATGAGTACATAAGCTATAATAAAGGGGCAAGCAAAGGCCGAGGGCAAATAGAACAGAGAAAGATTAATTTGGGAGTAGGAGGAGCTGAGACGACTTCATGAGAGAGATGGTATTTGAGGTCACTTTTGAGAGATTAATAAAATTTGACAGGTAGGTGGCTGGAGGTGTAGCTCAGTGGTAGAGTGCTTACATGCATAAGGCCTTTGATTCTCTCACCATAAACAAAAATGACTTGACAGATAGGGTTGGTGGGCTAGTAGAAGAAAATATTGTAAATGAAATGACTCTCTCTGCCTTACCGACATTGTGTGTGTGTGTGTGTGTGTGTGTGATCACTGTACTTGGGATTGAAACCAGGGCCTTCGAGCAGAATTATATTCCCAGGTCTCCCCGCCACCCCACTCTTTTTCTTTTTTAATCAGGAATCAAACTCAGGACCTTGTGCTTACCAGGCAGGTGCTGTTCTGCTCAGCTAAATCCAGGGGGAAGACAGGCATCTATGTATAGAGTGAATTCCTTGCTTGGTTCCTCCCTGGCTTCTACTATATAGTGTAAGGGTGAGATCAGACAGGATCGAGCATTTAGGTTCTTTTTCAGGAGTTTTTTTTTTTTTTTTTTTTTGCAGTACCGAGGATAGAGCTCACGACCTTGTGCTTGCCAGGCAGGCGCTTATGCCACTGAGCTAAATCCCCAGCCCTTGGGACAGTGTCTTGCTATGTAGTTCAGGCTGGTCTTGAGTTCACTATGTAGTTCACTATGTAGTTCAGGCTGGTCTCAAACTTGCAACAATCTTTAGTGTTGGGGAAAAAAAAATCTTTAGTGCTGGGATTACAGGTGTTCGCCACTACTACTGGCTCTCTCAGAGGTCTTTCTTTCTTTTTTTTTTTTTTTTTTTTGGTACCAGGGATCAAACTCATGACCTTGCATTTGCCAGGCAGGCGCTTGTGCCACTGAGCTAAACCCCTGGTCCTCTCTCAGGGGTCTTTAAACTAGTTCCCTGCCTTAGTGACACAGGTGTCTGAGCAAACCATGATCCTAAAATTTTCGTGTCCTCTACTCGGGCATGGTGGTGCTATAATCCCAGCATTTGGGGGGCCTGAAATAGGAGAGTCACTGCAAGTTCATTGCCAGCCTGGGCTACATAGTGAGTTCAAGGGCAGCCTGAACTGTATAGTGAGACAAAACAAAAATTGTGTGTCCTGTGGAAAATCCCTTTCGCTCTCAAGATCTGTTTCCCCTCTGAAGAATGTAATGTATGGGCCAGCAGGCAGGAGGATCCTCCTTCCTTCAGGCCATTGTTGATTCCAAAGCTGAGTTCCTGCAGAAATTCGGGTAACTCGGCAAGGTCTCCAGCCAAGCTTCACCCAAGGGCCTTGCCCCTGTTTGTGCTGGCCAGGCCTGGTGCCTCCCTCTCTGAGACAGCCTGGCCCTTCCTATCCCCGCCCTTGCCGCTCCCTTCACAACCCCTTCCACACATTTTTACTCTGGTAAAGCCCAGAGCTGAGGATGGGATCCTACTGCCCCCACTCGGGTCCTTCCTCCTTCCCTCCCTCCCTGGCGCCCATTAGCTAGCTCAGGCCGTGGGGGCGGTGGCTGCTGAGTCTCCTTGCCAGGCCCAGCCCCCAGAGACGCACCTGTTCTGACCTGCTGAGCAGGTTCCTAGGTTTCTGCCGTCGTTGTTGGCCACGGCGTGGGAAGCAGCTCTGGGGGAGCTCGGAGCTCCGATCACGGCTTCTGGGGGAAGCCACGGCTGGGTGGGTAAAACAGGGCTGGGTCCCCTAGCAGAGACCCAAGTGGGATAGCCAGGTACGTCAGCATCCCGGGAATCCACGGCCTCCTGCTTTCTGGGTCGTGCCTCATCCAGCTCTAGAACCGGCTCCCAGGGAGAACTCCGTGGAACGTCAGAAACGCTGGGAAGGTTTCCTTCCAGCCAATGCCCCTGTCCCTGGGAGCCGAGATGTGGGGGCCTGAAGCCTGGCTGCTGCTGCTGCTGCTCCTGGCATCATTCACAGGTAGGACGTACCTGAACCATCAGGACCCCAGCTTTCTGCACTCAGCCTGGCACAGACACGCACACACAAATCCATAAACATGCACGCGCTCACGCACGCACACGAACATTCTTTTTCCTCGGATTCTGGATGGAAGAGCCAATGTCTCTCAACCCAAGTGCCAGCAGTACCCCCAGAGCAGCCGGTTGTATTTCTTCCCCTTCTGGTCCCCTCCTGGCCCCCAGGCAGGTTATCACGTCTGAGGTTCTTGACCTCCTTTGCCAAAGCTTGAGCTGGTGGGAGTGGGGGTAGATATGGTGACCCAGGAGGGTAAGTGGGCAAGGGGGTGGAACTGGTGAGGACCCTGCTCACCCCAGGGCCCCCTGGAGGTGCCTTGGCCTGTGCCAGGGCTAGCAAGCTGCAGTTGAGAGCAGGGGCTGACTCAGGGCTGAGCTGGCCTCCATAGTCATTGAGTCAGGAAGCTTGATGTCCACGGAGCAGATGGGGCATTTCTTTTTCCATAGTAGGAATGGAGTGGGACCTTTTTCCGTAGTGGGACCTTGCACTTGCCACGCAGGCTCTGTGCCACTGATCTACATCCCTGACTGATGGGGCTTTTTTTTCTCCTTCTCTTCATTTTAGGCTTATCTAGGGTATCAGGACTGGGGTGCCTGTTGATGACTATGGGAAAGTGGAACACTCTTTTGTGGTCCTTTTCTTTCCCCGGGCACACACTGTTAGGTGCCAGGGCAGCCATGTAGTTAGAGAGCTGGAGGTCTGGGGTAGGGGGCTTCCTGGACAGGGTGTGGTCCCTTTTGTTCATCCCTTGTCCCTCATTTCCTCAGTTAGATGCCTGTATTTCTCTGTACTTCCTACATATCTAATGTATGTGGAGCAGACACAAATGACAGGAATTTATACCCTTCAGAGTAGGGGTCTCTGGGTATGTGTGAATGCACATGGTGAGACCGCAGTGGGATGCCGTATGCTAATCATAGAGTAATGAATAACAGAATCTTTGTCATTGGAAAACTGGGGCTTGTGTGGACAGGATGGCTGGATCCTCAGCCTCCAAAGCAGGAAGGAAGGAGCTTCAGTTGTCCAGCAGGCCCTGACCATGACTCCCCTACCCTCAAGCCCAACTGAAGCTCTTAGGGATAGAACAAAGCCTGGGTGGCTAGATTGGCAGGGTTGAGGGCTGCTCACTCTAGTCTCACAATGGAAAGATCATCCACCCAGCCTCCAGTCTCAGGATCTGGAGATCCATCTCCTGCCATATCTACTTGCCATTACCCTGTGTCTTAATTTCCATTTTCCAAGCAACCCTTTTCTCTAGTTTAGGCAGGGAGGGTAGGGGCTTGGTTGCTGGGGCAAACAAGAACCCAGCAGGCACTTTCCTGTAGGGTCTACCCACACCTGCGAATGGAGTCATGCTGTCTCAGGACTTGGAAGGGATCAAAGAGATCACTCCAACGTCTTCATTTTACAGATGGCAAAACAGAGATAGGCAGGGGAGATATTCGAGATTGCCCATGTTAGAAGCATAACCAGGATTAGTGTCTTGGTCTCCTGACTCCTCACTGTATGCATATCAGGTACAGCAAGGGTACTAGGGGCTGATGAATAAGACACGATTCCTATCTTCCTTCTCTACAAAGCAAAACTGTTCTTTCTAAGAGAAACCCAGGGAAGGGGAAAGGTGACCCCTTATCATTAGGAAGTTACTCCTGACTTCTCACAGTGTCTGCAAGGAAAGAAGCCTACTTTGCTCCAGGATTCCAGTACCTAGGAAGAGACCACTCTGCAGCTACTGTGTAACTGCACAGGGTTAAAGGTTGCTTTTAGAGCTGAGAACTAAGTTGGACCTTACCTTTCTAGCTCAAGGATCAAATGGTCCCACCTCTACCACCACCTCCACTCTGGCTCTTATGAATGTAGGCATTTCTTTGGAAGCCCCAGGAACCTGAAATGTTCTACATTTCTGAAAAATCCTTGGATTGAGCAGTCAGTTCTTAGGATCTGATCCCATGTTTGCTATTGAACTTCCAGGTGACCATGAGCAACTAAGAAATTTAATTTCAATAGACCAAGAAGTAGGACTCAATCTTCCATCTCTGAATCCTAAGACTCTGACTGTCCAACCCCTGGCTAATAGGATGTGCTGGGGTGTTGGAAGAGTGGGCAATGTGACTGTGGATGCAAAAGGGGGAAAGAGTCCTTGGCCTATCTCTAGTGGGAATGCAGATCTGTCCCCAAGATACTGCTTTCTTTGCCTTTCTGCAACCTGCTCCCCCAA
>PVLA01003149.1:143719-221825 GCA_004027455.1 Hydrochoerus hydrochaeris
CCCCCGCCCCGCCAGGTCTCAGTCTGTAGGTCTAGGTTTGAGACCGTGGTCCCTGCAGGACCAGAGGGAGTGGTTCTCTGAATCCTGAACTCTGTCCTTAGCATCAGCTTTCTGACTAAGGTTAGCATCCTAGAAAGGGAGGGGCCCCATACCTGCTTTTTTATTCCTGTTTACAGAGGGGAGCAGGCCCTTTCCTGTAGGACCTACCCAAACCCAGAGAAGCTAGAAAGGGAAGCTTTCTTCCCTGCCTGTGTGGCAAGAACTGGGAGAATCCCAGGGAAGCCCTTGGCCCCAGTGACCTTGGCTCCACCCTAGTGTTCGAGGGGGCCTGGCTGAGAAGACTCCAGCCACAAAAATAATGGTAAGGAGCATAGCATGTTCTGGACCACAGCCTCAGAATCAAAGATCTCCCAGACAAAATGAATGGGGCCAGCCACTGTGGGGAGCAAGGCCAGTGGGTGTGTATGTGGGTGACCATCTTTTTTGGCCTCCAAACCATACCCTTGACCTAGCCACAAAGTCGGGGGGGGGGAGGTGAAGTGGGGCAACTGAAACAGGAGGGAGGGGAGAAGAGGTGCCTTGGGGTCTGGATCTGGGAGCAGCATGTAAAATGAGAGAAGTTCAGAACGGAGAACCATCCCCACACCTCCTGGAGGCGCGCTGTAGCCAGGGCGCTGGACTCCCTCTCACGGAGCAGGAGACACCTGGGAACCGTGGGCCTCAGCAGCTTTTCCCATGGTTTCCTACCCACCCCCACCTGTGTGTCCCGAGAACTGGGGTTGAGACTGTTGAGTTGGGGTGGTGCAGAGCTGGCCTTGGAGGGGGCAGGGAGTGGGAGCAGTGTGGTGGGGGGCGAGCATCTCAGGAGTTTGAGAGAAGCCCAGTTCTGGGTCTCCCACCCGCAGTGTGGCTGTTGTGGTGACTCAGCCGGGCTCAGACTCTGGCTCCAGGGGGTTTAGGGGACTTATCTGTGCTAGGAGTTGTGTCTGGGCCCGAGCAGGTTGCTTGCAGGCTCATCCTCCCGCATTGTTCTACTCTCCCTCTATGATTGCTGTGCCCCCTCCCCAGACAGTAATCTGTAGTGGGCACTTTGCCCGGGGTTGGGAAGCTCTCACTAAGCTGGGGGGCTTAGGACAATGGGGGGTAAGCGAGGGAGGTGGATGAAGGCAGCCAGGGAAAGTCTTGTGGTTTTCCAAGTTCCTTAGCTCTCCAAGGCCAAGGTTACAGTGGGGAGAGGGGACCCGAAAGGGCTTTTTGTGTTGTTTATGGCACCCGTCCTGGTTGGGGAGCCTTGGTGCTTTCTTTCTATATCTTTCTTACCTCAAACTCGCCTACATCCACAGTTCTGTCTGATGGATCAGGTACACAGGGGTAAGGGGAGACAAGAGTTAAACAGGAGAATGAGACCCTAGACAACTCACACCCTCCCCTAACCCCCAAGCAGGTGTCCTCCCCCTTCCCACTAAACCCACACCACACAGCCTTTACCCCAGGCCTTGAGCTGAAGCTGGTTTTTCTGGTGGTGGCAACAACAGAGCCCTGACAGATTCCCAGGGTGAGGCTTCCTTGGGGGGCCAGAGGTGCTGGGGGGTCCAGGGGAGTGGCTGGGGGTGGTAAGAAGAGTAGGAGTCCCTTTAGTGAGAACCAGAGGAGTAAGGGAGAGAGTGCTTTGGTTTTGTTCTGTTGGGGAGGTTTGGTGGCAATTTCCCATCCCCCTGAGGGCCGGTGACCTCATCTCTGGGTACCTCCACCTGGAGCCTGAGATGAATCTGCCCATAAATGTGAGGGTAAGGCTAGGAGGGTGGCCAGGGGCCACATAAGCAAAGGCTCAGAGCCACACACTGGCCAAGGGCAGCTGTGACAGATAGACATGCGGAAGCCAAGATAAATGATGTGAAAATATTTACTCTGCGTGCAGAGTTCTTCAGGAGAGGCTCGCATGCCATGCATACAGGGGTGTGAAACGCTCATGTCACGGTGCATGTGCACATGTTCACACACCAATGTGTACCTCTTCCCTCTAGGTATAGAAAAGCATGTCCATTGAGGATCAGATATGAACTCCATTGAGGACTCCATTGAGGATCAGATATGAACATATATCTGTGTGAAATACTGTTCAGTTCATGGAAGGAGTTAGTCTTACATGCACATGAGCTAGAAAAACCAGTAGGCCCTCGACCAAAGATATACACGCACACAGACACGAAAGACATAAACTTACTCCTTCCTCCTTCTCCCAGGCCCACCATAAGAATGCCTATGTCTACCCTATATGGAGCCAGCAGAGGATGCTGATGGATAAACCCCTCATTTAAAAAAAGATTTCTTCTACAATGATGCTGCCATGGCTGGGTATCTGCAGGTGCCAGCCTCAGTTTCCCCTTCTGAGGCCAGAGGCGAGGCCTCACAGAGAAAGGAAAGTTGGGACCTAGGAACCCAGGGTGGGGTGTAGCCAGTCAGCCAGCGCCGGGAATGGAGGGCCTGTCTGGGAGCGGGTGGGGTACACAAAGGGCAGGGCCCCAAAGAGGCCCGAGGGGGCCTGGCCAGGGGTGGGGGAGGCTGAGGGCAGGGATCCCGTCTGGCCAGTTGGGCCTGTTCTCCCTTGCGCAAGGTGGTGGCGGCTGTGGCTAGGCCTGCTGCTGTGTGGCAGCTTCTGAGTCACCAAGGCTCCTGACCAGCGTCCTGGTGCTCCTGGGAGGAGGGCGGGGAGGGTCAGAGGAGGAGTGCCCATCAAGTTGGAGTCCACCAGCCTCAGCGAGGCTTGCAGAAGAAGGGTCCGTGGGTTTGGCCTTGCCTGGTCACTACACGCCTGCAGGGTGACCTCATCAGGCAGGCGGTGTGTCTCCTGCAGTCCGGTGACATCATCATGCTGATGCCAGGCAGGCACTGGATGGGGGAGAGAAGGAGGAGGCAGTCCTGGCCTGCCTTGGCCTGGAAGCCTGGGCTCCTGAGTCCACTTAGTCCAAGATGAGGACTCCAGCGCCCAGGTTCTCTTTACCCCCCGCTCAGTGGATGGACTGGAGACAAGTAGAGGAGGCAGTTGTCTTGTCCCCAGATGCTCCTACCAAACAGTAGATTTAGGGAAATAGGGCTATAGGGGACATCCAGGAGGGACTTTCCTGTTTTACTTGGTTCTTCATTCTGGAAAGCTTGGGCTGCGTGTTCTTTGGAGGTGGGGATCTTGGACTTTTATAAATAGGGACAAGGATTGGGTTCAGACATGCTTGGTATCCAATTTCTGCTGTGCCCTAAAGAAAGTAGCTTTTGGGAGAATTATGGGTTATTTGTGGTGAAGCAGCAGTCAATTGGCATAGATAGGAAGGGATGTGTGGAATATCCCATCTAATATTGTTCCCAAAGTGGTCTTTAGAAGAATGAGTGTCCTAGAGGGCATGACTTGGGACTGCTGTGGGCTGAACAGATATCAATATTTGAAGCAGAAGAATCCCAAGTCCATCCCAACCCTTCTTTGGCAGCCCTGCCCCCTCCAGTGCCAGGAGAAGGTACCTGGGAGGGGTGCAGGTGGTTTGCTGGACTCCCAGGCTGAGCAGGGTGGGACCAACATTAGCCTAGGCAGGTCAGGGCCCTGGTATCTGGCCCTGCAGGTCTGGCCCGTCCAGTCTGGGTCCTCCCAGATCCCAGCAGCATCCTTCCTCCCTCCACTCCTGCTAGTAGCAGGGCACAGGACCCTTCCTTTGCTTGAACGGAGCCCTCTGGTCCACTCTGTGCTTCACTTCCTCCCTTCAGGCCTTCCTCCCTCCATTGTCCTTTCTTCCCTAGTCTGGTTCAGAGGGGCTCCCTTTGGCTGTGAACTCAAAAAGCTACCCTATCCTGTTCCACCCCAAGGTTTCCACACCACCGCCCTCCCCACTGGCCTAAACAAGAACTGCTCATTCCTCCTCAGTCCATCCTTTCCTTCTACCCATCTTGCTCACTCATTCCTTTGTCATTCATTCATTCATTCATTCATTCATTCATTCATTCTATAAACATTCATTCAACACCAATTACATGGCAGGTATGGAGACCACATTCCACTGAGCATGAAATCAGAAACCATGTTTCCATAAGTGAGAGGTGACCCTGTTTCCTACTCTTACAGAGCTCAGTCTGGGCAGACAAGAAAAGAGCAAGGACCACCTATAGGCTAACGTTCTATGGTGCAGTACAAGTAGGGTTCCAGGGGAGTACCAGGGACAGGCACCCAAGGCTGCCAGGGGGTGTGGTAGGGGGAGGATTCCAGAAGGAAGTGATGCCTAAGCAGAGTCTTAAGGTGTGAGTAGGAGTTCTCCAGACAATGATGAGTAGGAGCTACCAGACACAGGGAGGAGGGCATTCCAGGCAGCATACAGTATGAGCAAAGGTCAGGAACAAAAGGGTATGTGGGGTGCTGGGCAGAGGGAGGGACTATAACTCATTGGGGTTGCCGGAGTATGGATCCCAAAGCCAGGCACTCTTGCCTCTCTAGAGCACCATTCCACTCTGACCCAGGGCCTGGCCCCACAGTTCACATTTTGCTCCATGACTCCATTTCTTTCCAGTCCCAAGCTCTGCTCCCTCATAAGTTACCCATCTTGGAAATGCAATTGTCTTTGAGTCTTCATTTTCCCTCATCTCTCTTTCTATAGTCAGTGGCCAAATCCCTGGCAAATCTCCCCCAGGAACTGGGCTCATCTTTCTGCCCCAGCACCGCTGTGCCTGGGCAGGCGCTGCAGCTTCTGGGGAGTGCCCTGTCTTCAGTCAGCCTAGTTTCTGCTCCTGACTGCGCGTCTCCACTTGGCTCACACCGTTCAGTGCCTAAGGAAACTGAAGTGACTCCCCGTTTCCTCTTGACTGAATGTGCATCTCTGATCCTGGCATGGATGGTCCCGGATAATTTGGCCCCACCCAACCCAGCCATACTTTCCATTGCTGCTCAACACACACACACACACACACACACACACACACACACACACACACACACCCTGCTTTAGGTTGGGTCCTCTTCTACTTCCTGAACCAGGCACTGGCTCACCTAGATCCTTTTCCGTGAATGCTTTTGGGTCTCTCCCCACACAGTTCTATTGACACAGCACACAATGGCCAGCAATACACCACTGAGCACTAAATCAGAACCCACTATTAGGTTTTTTCTCTGTCTGCCTCTATCTGCACCTCTTCCTCCTGTTCAGACCACAGGTCCCAGGAGGAAAGGGACCAGATCCTTAGTTGCAGATAAGGTCACATGACTGGTGTCTCTGATTCTGCAATCCCTGAGGGCTTCCTGCTGCTGTTTGTCAATGTGCATGCAGAACACTGCTCCTCCTTCCCCAGCGCTCTGATCCTGGCACCCTACTCTGACAGACCCTGTCGCTGTATCTTCCCTGACCTCATCTCTTTAGCTCTGACCAGGGGCCTTTCTGTCTAAAGTGGCTTGCTCATTCCTGCCTCTGACCCTCGGTTCATGCCTTCCCTCCCACATGGACTACCTCCTTGTCCCTGGGAATCCAGGGCTCTCATCCGCAAGCCATGAGAAGAATGTTTCAAGGGATGACTGGCATGGCCCCTTCCCTCCCTCTGTACTCCATCCCAGACACCAGTGGCTCTGTACGCTTCCTGAGGCTCTTGGTCACATGTCTTGCAAGCATTCAGTTTCATCCCATTGGGAGACTGAGCCTGCCATGAAAGTTTCTTCCTGGCTTTCCTCCTTCTGTTTGCATCAATTCCATTTGCCTCAGGACTGTGAGCTGCCTGAGGACAGAGCTGGTTTTCTGGTCCTGTTACAGTCTTCCATTTTGCAGATAACTCCGGAGTCAATCCTAGGCTGCCCGAGGGTGTGAACCTTCCATAAATCCTGACTGTGTGGCCTTAGGCAAGCCACTTCCTCTCTCTGGATCTCAGTTTTCTCATCTGTTAAATGGCAATAATAACGCCTACCTCTTGCCAATGTTTTGTGGATCTAATGAGGTAATGAACTGAATGCGCTTTGCAAGCATAAAATGCTCCACTAGTTCCGGCCGGCTTTGCTGCGATTATCATGATGAATGTGTCCCCCGGCTCCTCCATCAGCTCCCCTAATCTTGGCTGCTCCTGTCTGCCCCCTGCAGGCCGGTGCCGAGCGGGTGAGCTGGAGACCTCGGACTTGGTGACAGTGGTGCTAGGCCAGGATGCAAACCTACCCTGCATCTACAGAGGGGACCCCGGCGAGCAGGTGGCCCAGGTGGCGTGGGCTCGGGTGGACGCGAACGAGGGAGCTGGGGAGCTGGCGCTGCTGCACTCTAAGTATGGGTTACACGTGGGCTCGGCCTACGAGGGCCGTGTGGAACAACCTCCACCCCCTCGGGACCCACTGGACGGCTCAGTGCTGCTGCGCAACGCCGTGCAAGCGGATGAGGGCGAGTACGAGTGTCGCGTGAGCACCTTTCCCGCCGGCAGCTTCCAGGCACGACTGCGGCTGCGCGTGCTGGGTAAGTGGGGCCGCTGGGCAGGGCCCGGGCAGCTGCGCCAGGGACCCAGGATCAGATCGAGGAGGGGAAAAGCTGGAAGCAGGAGGAACAGCGATAGGAGCTGCAGAGATAAATGAGGCAGGGTCAAAGCAGGAGCCAAAAGTCGGGTCCTGTAAGGCGACAGAGAGGACCTCGCAACCCATTGTTCCTCGAAGTCCAGAAATTTTCTCCAACTGACCCTCATGGCTGGGGAGGAGCCTCTTACTAGGGCATTCTTCCTTCTGCTGACCTGAAATCTCCCTCTGTGTTACTTTTGCCCTCTGGAAAAATCTTGCACGTGCCTTTCAAAAAGTTGAGGACCTTTGTCATGTTCCATCTCAATCTGCTCTTCTCCAAGCTACATGGGTTGTCTCTTGCCACATTTCCACTGAAGGCATTGATTCAGATACTCTTCAGCCATCCTGGACTCCACAGCCATAAAATATGGGGTGCAGATATAGACATGAATCCTAGCTGACCCGGGGCCACACATGACCAGTGAGGCTTATACATTCTGTAACCTGGGCCTTCAGAGAATTTAGGCTGAGATCGCAGTTGCCTTTGAAGCCTCTTTTGCACTGTGTCATCTGTGGTCCACCTGGACTCAGGGTTAAGGGAAGTCTTTTCCATTCTGTGGTCTGGCTGTTAATATTTTGAAGTTAAAATTAAAGGCCTAAATAGATTCCCTTTATCTGCAAGGAAATTAGTAACATCAGCTTTGGAATAGAAAAACCTAAGTGTGATGCTAGGCTTTGTCACCTATGAGCTGATGACCTGGAGCAAGTCATTTCTACTTCTCTGAGCTTTTATTTCCTCACCTGAAAAAGCGATAATAATGCCTACCTCACTGGTTTGTTGACAGAATTAAATGAGATAACATTTGTAAAGTGTTTAACATAATAGCTGGGGCATAGTAAGTGCTAAGTAAACAGTGCTATTATTATATAGATAATATCTAGTCAATTTTTTAATTGCTTTATTATTTTTATTTTTTTAAAAATGACCCATGCTCATTGTGAAAAATTTAAATAATGGGGGGAAATGCAGTCACCTGGAATTCTACCACTGATATCTTTTTAGGTGAAATAAGAGAAAGGAAAGGGGATCTACAATTTGCAAGACTGGAGTGGAGTGGGGTTGTGCATATCTCTGACCTCTGTGCCCCCATCCGCAGTGCCTCCTCTGCCCTCACTGAACCCTGGACCACCCCTGGAAGAGGGCCAGGGCCTGACATTGGCAGCCTCCTGCACAGCCGAGGGCAGCCCAGCCCCCAGCGTGACCTGGGACACAGAGGTCAAAGGCACAACATCCAACCGCGCCTTCAAGCATTCTCGCTCAGCCGCTGTCACGTCAGAGTTCCACCTGGTACCTAGTCGCAGCATGAATGGGCAGTCACTTACCTGTGTGGTATCCCACCCTGGCCTGCTCCAGGACCAAAGGATCACCCACACCCTCCAAGTGGCCTGTGAGTACTTAGATACTTGAGTAGGACACCTTGTGGATTCCGGAAAAAAAAAATTGGGGAGGCACCATGAGGCCTTGCACTATGCCAGGATGGCCAGCTGAGGTCTGCAGGCTATGTGCCTGAGGGTGCTGGCCTGAGGGTATAGAACCTGCAGCACAATCCCTGGGGACCTCAGCAAAGTGCTTAGTTCTCCCTGAGCTCAGAGTCCTTTTCTTTTTGCAGTACTGAGGGCTGAACCAGGCCTTTGCACTGAGCTACATACCCAGCCCCTTTTTATTTTTTTTATTTAGAGACAAGATCTTATTAAGTTACTAAGTTGCTCACATAGGGCTCACACTTGCTAGTCTCCTGCTTCAGCCTCACAGAGTGCTGGCATTACACAATTCTGTGCCACCACAGCCAACCACTGTCCCTATCTTTGCAGAAGAGATTGCCTTGCTTCACAGTGTTGTTGGGAGAATCAAATATAAACATGGAATTGAAAACACTTTGCAAAATATACAGTTTAGGGTTTGGAGGCAGACTTGAGGCAAGTCCTCATTCTGCTATTTACCAGCTGCTATTTAATCTTGTTAGGTTTCATTTTCTTCATCAGCAAAATGAGTATAATTGTGGCAACTTTACCAGATTTTGATGGGAATTAGCCACCAAGAATGCAAAGTATCTCATGCTCTGCTCAAAGGATAGGAGACATTTAGGAAATGGTAGAATTGTGTTTTTCTAGCATTAGACTTCAAACCTCTGGACGATAAGAGCATTTTCAGCTCACACTACTCTAATGTTGAGCACAAAGTAGGGCTCTTCAATATGTGTTTATGAAGTCGATGAATTAACAAACCAGGTGTGGTGGTGCAGCCCTATAAAATCCTAGCACTCTGGGAGGCTGAAGCAGGAGGATCACAAGTTGTAGCCCATCCTGGGCAACTAAGTAAGACCTTTTTTTTTTTGTTTTGTTTTTCTGTAAAGACAGCGTTTCTCTATGTAGTCCAAGCTGGTCTTGAGCTCACTGTATAGCCCAGGCTAGCCTGGAACTGACAGCAATCTTCCTGCTTCAGCCTCCTGAATGCTGGGGTTATAGGTGTGCACCATAATGCCCAGCATAAGACCTTGTCTTAAAAAAAAGACTGAGTGGGAAGTCTCTGGATTTGATCCCTAGCATAGAGAGGGGAGGGGCAAATGGACTAGCAGGGTTTTTAGGCCTTCGAAGAAGCCAGCAGCGTTGATGGAGTACCTGTTCTGTGAGTAGTACTATGCTAGGTGCCACAGGAGATCCAGAAAAAAAGTGTGACCTGGGACTTCTGGGCTCAGGCACAGGTAAACCAATGTAGACTGAGCTTGGAGAGGAGAGGGAACCATGTGGCCAGAAGCCATCAGAAAGGTGGGGCCCAGCAAGGTTCGGCAGCAGATGAGTGGGCTGTGAAGGGCAGGGGGAGGTGACTGCATGCAGGGTGAGGTGCAAGGTGGGAGCCCTCCAGGGAACCCCATGGTTAAGGGCCTGTTCTCATTCTTTCTCCTCTCACCTCCCATTGCAGTCCTGGCTGAGGCTTCTGTGCGTGGTCTGGAGGATCAAAAACTGTGGCATGTTGGCAGAGAGGGAGCTATGCTCACGTGCCTGAGTGAGGGGCAGCCGCCTCCCTCATACAACTGGACACGGTAAGGACCTGGGCCTGGGGAAGACCTACCTTGGACGAAGGTCCTTCCCTCTTCTGGGGTAGGATGTACTCCTTTGGGCTGGGACCATATATTCTGAACACTACATAAATCAGGGCATATGTTTCAACCAATACAAGAATATGCATGTAGTGCATACCTGTAATTCCAGCACTCCAGGAGGCTGAGGCAGGAGGATTCCAATTTCAATCTCAATCTGGGCAATTTAGTGACTTAGTGAGACCCTGTCTCAAAATGTAAAATTTTAAAAAGGACTGGAGATGTAGCTCAGTACAAAGGTACTGGGTTCAATCCCCAGTGCCAACAAAGGTGAAATATCATACAATATTAAATATTAACATTGTATATATGTATGAAATGAATGCATAAAGTGAATGAGACAGAAAGCCAGCTGTCTGTAATTGTTATTATGCCAGCACTCCTGTAACCACCTCAAAAACAGCTGCCCACTTCTGCCAGTTACCTTAAGAGTCCTTGGCTTTTTTCTAGGGCTTGAGATGTCTGGAGAATCAGGGAGGGTAGGGTGCACACGTGTGTGAGCCCATGATAAGCATGTTCTCATGCGAGAGCATATGAGTGATGCATGTGGCCTTGGGCCTGGGGCTAGGTTTGGGTACTGTGCTATGGGCCATCACTGGTGTTGGAGCACACAGCCATATTTTCCAAGAATCTCTGAGCTCAGCTAGTGGAGTGTCCTGTTGTGGGGACCTGGTACCCAGTGCTGATGGTGTGATGCCGTGGGAGCGTGTGGGATGGCATGCGTGTGGATCTTCCCCGAGTGTGTGTGTGGGGTGCCCAGGTCAGGCTGGGCAGCAGAGAGAAGGGGCCCTTGCCTAGACCTGCCTGGGGGAGGGTGGGGCACCGTGGGAACAGCCGGCGGCTGGGCGACGTCATGGGTGAGAGGGGTGGAGGGCTGTCTGGGCATGTTGGGTGGTGGCAGCTCGGCCCGCTCCAGCCAGCACCCTTCAGCTTCCCTGTCCTCCAGGCTGGATGGGCCTCTGCCCACTGGGGCACGAGTGGAAGGGGGCATGCTGGGCTTTCCTCCCCTGACCACTGAGCACAGCGGCATCTATGTCTGCCACGTCAGCAATGAGCTTTCCTCCAGGGATTTCCGGGTCACTGTAGATGTTCTTGGTAAGCACAGGGATGGGGGGCGATGAACATGGGCCAGGTCTGAGGAGGGGACAACAGGAACAAGACGGAGAGTGGGAACTGGGGAGGTGTTTATTTGCTGGATGCTGGATGGTGGTGTGTTTTGCAAGGGCCAGCCGAGTTGGTGGTTGTGGGTGTGTTGTGTGATAATGGTGGAGGTGGGCAGTGGGGCCGGGATCTGTGCAGACACCTCAGACATCGGCCTGTCTGCAGCAGACCCTGAGGACCCAGGGAAGCAGGTGGACCTGGTGTCAGCCTCGGTGGTGGTGGTGGGTGTGATCGCTGCACTCCTGTTTTGCCTCCTGGTGGTGGTGGTGGTGCTCATGTCCAGATACCACCGGCGCAAAGCCCAGCAGATGACCCAGAAGTAGTGAGTACTGGCTGCGCCTGGGTGGGCAGAGCTGTGCTGGGAACACAGAGGGCAAGGTGGGCTGGCGGAGGAGGGAGAGGAGATAGGAGAGATGGGAACCTGACAATAGGGAGCTTATGGACCACAGGTGGGCAGAGTTTTGGGGGGAGATGAGAGGGGCTTGGGGCCTTGACTAAAGCTGAATGAGGGCAACCACACTGCCTGAGTGAAAATCAGACCCATATGCCTGGTAGCACAGCTGTGCACACACTGCCACTTGCAGGGCTAGCAGGGCACCCACACCCTCCCAGCCCTGTTTTGCATGGGCTCAGTTAGGCTAGGCTGACCTTGGAGGCGATTGCTGTCCTCAGTTGACAGGGAGTTGTCTTTCCCAGTGAGGAGGAGCTGACCCTGACCAGGGAGAACTCCATCCGCAGGCTGCATTCCCATCCATCGGACACCAGGAATCAGGTTTGTATCAAGGCTGGGTGCCTGCGTGGTGTGTGGCCACTTGGGGGTTTGCTCGTGCCTGGACCCCTCTGCCAACTGACTGGGAGTGCGACCCAGCCCCAGGGGTGGGCAAGACTGGGCTGGGGTCAGGTGGGGAGTTGTAGCAGTAGGTCTGCTAGGTCTGCTAGGACCCCATACTCCCTTCAGCCCTGGCTGGGGGGCTGCTCTGGGAATCTGCCCGGTTGTAGGGTGGGTGTGGGGTGGCAGCAGGGGAGTGAGGATGTTTCTATCAGGGAGAGGATGGACCTGTGGGGTAGGGGGAAAGATGATTAGGACGAGGGTGGTGGGGTAGAGAGGTGAAGAGGCGAAGGGAGGCGGCTGAGCTATGTTCTAACCCCCCTCCCCATGTCCGGGCCCTGCAGCCGGAGGAGAGTGTAGGGCTGAGAGCCGAGGGCCACCCTGATAGTCTCAAGGACAACAGCTCTGTGATGGTGAGGCCCCCCGGCCCCACCGGTGCCCCCACCACTCTCCTCAGGCCCCTCTCCTGGCCCCAGATGTGTGTCAGCAGCCCCCTCACCAGCCCCTTGCACCTCAGCTCTGGCTCAGTGGCCCAACCCCACATCTCTGCTCTGCTTCCTGCTGCACCTCCCTGCCCCTGTGCCTTGGTCCAGGCCCCTGATCTCTGAGCCCCTGTGCTGCTGGGACAACCATTACCCCACTTGGCCTGACCTCTGACCCTACCATACCCCAGTGATGATACCTGCTGTCCGACTGGCTGCTTTGTTTCCTGAGTTGTCCTCTGCTCTTGGTCTCTAGAGTGAAGAGCCCGAGGGGCGCAGTTACTCCACGCTGACCACAGTGAGGGAGATCGAAACACAGACGGAGCTGCTGTCTCCAGGATCTGGGCGGGGGGAGGAAGAGGAAGACCAAGATGAAGGCATCAAACAGGCCATGAACCATTTTGTTCAAGAGAACGGGACCCTACGAGCCAAGCCCACGGGCAATGGCATCTACATCAATGGGCGGGGGCACCTGGTCTGACCCAGGCCTGCCTCTTCCCCTAGCTCCTTCTGCTGATATGGGGATTCCACCCATCTGGGTGGGAGCCTCCTAAAATGCCTGTATTTTTGAGGAAGACGCTCCCCACCCCACCGACCACTTGACCTTTTCCTCCAACCCTCTGTTCATCAGGAGGGCTCCGACAGTTGAGTCCCTCCTACCATAAATACAGGTCACTGTGTGTGTGTGTGTGTGTGCGCGCGCGCGCATGCACACGCGTGCTCATGTGCTTGTGTGTGTGCACATTTTTGTCTGTGTGTTCACTGATCATGTGTGAATGTGTAGAGGAGTAACTTCCTTTTTTTTTTGGCACTGGGACTTGAACTCGGGGCCTTGCACTTGCCAGGCAGGAGCTGTGCTGCTGAGCTATGTCCCCAGTCTAGGAGTGACTTCCACAGTCCATGTCCTGCTGCACTGGCTTGTCAGTCACTATTAGAGTGAATGGTGGTGCGTGTCACCAGATTCTGGTGATTGTGGGGGGATGGCTGTCAGGGTTCAGTTTGTGTGTTGTGTGGCTGTGTGTGACCTCTGCCTGCAAAAGCAGGTGTTTTCCTCAGACCCCAGAGCAGTATTAGTGATGCAGAGGTTGGAGGTGAGAGGTGGAGACTGTGGGCCACATCCAGGTGTGCGGGCATAGCTGGAGCTGGGATTTGGCCTCCTAAGTGGGGGAGCCGGGTTCCTACCACTCGAGAGCCACTGGGTGAGTGTGAAGCCACTACCCAGGGGTCGGCCAGAGGCTTGAACTGTTAAAAAGAAGCCCTCTGCCCTCTGGTGGCCTGTAGACCTGCTGCATGTACATACTTGGTGTAAAAAACCTCCCTGGGGAGCTTGCAGGGGACAGCTCTGACTCCCTTAGTAAGAGTAACAACTTGTAAAACTTTTTACTTTATTTGCATTGTTTGTTCCTTGGCTTGCTTAAGCAAGGACAGCCTACATAGGCACTCAGCAGGGCTGGACCTCGCTCGGACCCCTATGCCAGCCCATGGTTGACCCCTGTGGCACTGAGAGGTCCTCCTAAGGCATCTTTATCTAGGTAGGTCCTTGTGAGGGGCCTGACAGCTGTTGGGCCCTGGGTATATGGGTGTGGTGAGCCCTGTGGCTACCGAACCCTTAAACTCTTCCTCTAGCCTCATTTCTCTCTCTCTCTCTCTCTCTTTTTTTTTGGTTGTATCTTGTGGTCCCTGCAGGAGTTTCTGGGACTTGGTGACAAGTGCTCCTGGTTCAGTGGCAGTGTAGGGAAGAGAAGGCACTGATTATGCAGCATGGAATGGGGGAGTTTGGATGAGGAAGGAAGGTGCTGGGGTTCTGGGTCCTTGATTCAGTTTCTGGAAGTTTCTTTGGATAGAAACAGGGCTTAGATGTTTATTTTTATTTGGCCTACCCAAACACACTCACCAGAATACTGAGATTTAATACCCAAATCCTGCGTGACCTGAAATCTGCTGGATTTCTGGACTAATGGAGAGGCTCTTGTCTCCTGCTTTCTGATCAGCTTGGGACTTTGAATGGGAAACTCAAAGATCTGAGATCCTAGTATGTACATTGTGTGTAAATATGTGCATATTTGTATATAAAATGATATTCTGTTTTTAAATAAACAGATAAAGCCTGTTCTGTCTGTTTCCTCTCTGTAAGCCCGGAGTGCCATGCTCTGTGTCAGTCTCAAGCAGAGTAGAGGCCAGGATGCCTGCAGCTAGGAGGGAAAGGGCAAAAAATTGTTTTCCACAGGCTAAGAACCAATGCCTTGCTGTACAAAGTGTTTTAAATCTTTCATTGTACTGACAACTTATAATAGCTTCGTGAAGTAGACAGCAGTGTACCCTTTTTACAGATAAAGAAAACTGAAACTCAGGTGAGTTCTAGATTGTCAGAGCTGGAAGGATTTAAAGATCATTTGATTTGCATTCTTCATTTGCTTGTGTGTGGAAACTGACACTCACTGAAATACCGTGGCTGGACTGAGGCGACAGGCACATTGGAGGCAGAGCCCCAGCAATCTCCCTGTTGGCTGAGGTTCGCAGAGTCCTGTGCCACCCGCTCCCAGGCAAACCTCAGGTCTCCACATCGGACCTGAGAATTGCGGTCTCTAGAGATGTCAGTCACCTGCTCTCACCCCAGGAACTATCACCCCACCCAAGGCTCAGACATCACCTCGCCTTGACCAATGGCCGAGGCCCCAGCAATGGGTGAGGATGTGTCAACTCCCTCCCCCACCCCGGGCCCTGTGGTTACAAAGATGCTCTAACAGGAAGCGGGTTTGAGGAGCTGCACAGCTTCCTGCTCCCCTAGAGCTGTGCAGGGCCAGAAGGCAAGTGCCTGGCTGGGCCACGAGACTCAGTTTTGCACTAGGGTCCTGGCAGCTTCCTCTTCCACAGCCACTTCCGTGTGACTGGGGCCCCAGAGGCAGGAGCTGCTTGTTGCCCAGGCCACCCTCCACCCCCAATTGGAGCCCTGCCCCCTGGGTCCAGGCCAAGCCCAGTGGCTGGTGGGGATCCCATGGGGGACTGGTAGGGCAAAGGTCTTGGGTGACGGAGGTGGTCAGACCTCAGGCTCTGGGGGTCCGGCCATGAAGTCTCGGCAGAAAGGAAAGAAGAAGGGCAGTTCGAAGGAGCGGGTGTTTGGGTGTGACCTGCAAGAGCACCTGCAGCAGTCAGGCCAGGAGGGTAAGTGGTCACCTCAGGGCGGGTAGGTGGGTGGGCAGCCACTGAGCTTCTCCAGCTCCATCTGGTCTGAGAGACAGAAGCAGCTTCTAGGTGCTTCTGGGGAAGGGGTAGTAGCCCAGAGTTACCACCAAGAGACCCATGAGGAGGTCCAACAGGAAATGTGACTCAGAAAAAGGCAAATGATTCCTCGTGTGACTTTCTGGACATGGGGTGGTCAAGGTGAAGGGAAGGCAAACACCAGGAGAGCAGTGTGGGGAGCAGGAGGGGAGTTTGGAAGCTCAGGAGAGGTGGTTGAGACAGAGGGGAGAGCAGACGGATGAGGGACAGGATGGTGGGGATAAAGTGACAGGGTCAGGAGAGGAGTGGCTGAAGGGACAGTGGATGGTCCTGGGTTTGAATGAAAGGTGACAGAAGAAGCTTCTAGCTGCAGCCACAAAACCCTGAGAGTGGCACCTAGGGAAGGAGTGGCATTCTAGCTGAATAAGCACCCAGGGGCAAGTACCAGCTCCCTGTCACCTTGGTGGGCCACAGAAGGGTGTGGGACTGTGATGGACTCTTCAGTTTCTGTGATTCTGACTCTTTCCATGGGAAGGAAACACAGGTGTGTGGTAGAGAGCAAAGGGAGAGGCTGCTGAACAATATTGGGAGATGAAAGCGATGGCTTCAGGCCCATCTGGAAGTTACAAAACAGAGTAGGTGCAGGCTGTGGATGTGGAGGTCGCCTGGCTCCCTCCCTTCATTACCTTGGAGCAGGCTTGGGAATCAGCAGGACCAGGGGCCGCTCTGGGCTTCAACATGGTGCTTGGCATGGAGTAGCCAAACAAAACTGTCTCTTAATTTGAAGTGGAACCCATGTACTCTGGCTGCCCGGCCCAGCTTGTTTTGGGCATTTTGAGCTCCTTACAGAGGAAGGACACGATTCTTCTCTCTAGTTCACCCCACCCCAATCTGTCATTTCCTCTTTGCCCTCTTTTCTGTGTGGCGTCTGCACTAGAGGAGGGTGATGGTGGTTCCCAGCTCATTTCCTGCTCTTAGTCCCACCCGTTTGTCCCCAGGCACCTCCTTCCCTTTTCTCCACCCCCAAAGGGCCCCATCCCTACCGGCCTCAAGGCAGCAAAGGGAAACCCCAGGCCTCCCCCACACTCCAGGGAAGAAGGTTTCAAACAACTGACAGCAGGAGGCTTTCTCTTATTTGGGCAGAGTGAACACAGCATAGCTGGCCATAGAGCAGGGCTTGGGCTTAACAAGGATGCCTCTCTAGAGTGAGGCTGAGGACCTCATCTTTCACTGAGATGATTTTCTTCTCTTAGCTCTCTGCAAACTTAGTTCAGCCTCTCTTCATGCTGGTATTGCTCTTTTCTGTGGTTCCAGTGCCAACCCTGCCTTGAAACTGAGGCCAGACAGCCCTGCCCTTGACACAGGAACCCTCCTGGCCTCCACCCACCTTTCCAGCAGTGAAGGTGGCTGTCCATAGGGCATACACTTCTGTTGCTGGATTCTGACCCCAGGTGAATCCCAGAGCAGGTGAAAAGCATCACCAGAACCTCACCTGAGCCCAAGGGTGGAGCAATGGATCTTGGGTATCAGAGTGGCAGTGGTAGCCCCTCCCTACCCCTCAGTTATTCCTGGTACAGATAGGTGGAAAGCAGAGAGACAAAAGGTGGCTGGTGACACCTTCTGTCTTTAAGCTGAGACCCCATAAGAAATGAAATGAAAACCCAGGCCAGGGAGATGTGTTTCTGATTAAATGATCTTCCCTAATAGTCTTGGCTTCCCCCTCCTCACAGCCTGGCTCCATCTCCCCCAACTCTTTACCGCAGTGGCTTTTTCTTCTCCAACCCCTATCTGCATGAGCTCCTCTTTTTTCTAATTTTATCCCTTTGATGCCTTGCTCAGATTTCAAATTCGCCAGGTCTTCAATCTTTGGGTCCTCCTCCTAATTCCACTCCTATTTCCTTCCTATCTTCACCCCTTGGTCTCCATCGCTCCAACTCTGCCTCTAACTTGCATCTCTGACTTCATCTCTCCGATATCTATCTCCCCGGCGCCCCCCTCTCTCTCACCTGTTATCTCTTCCCTCATTTCTTGACCCATTTCCTCTCTGGTTCTGACTCCTCATGTTCTTGCAGTGCTCTTCAAAGGCCTTCTCTGCAGGTTCAAAATCAAGTGAGGAAAAGACAGGGAAGACCTGGTTTGTATGATGCTCCTGTGTGAAAGACCTGGGGGTTTATTTATGAGTTAGCAGAGTAATGCAATGGCCCAGAGAAATCCTTGTGTCTCACCAGGCACCCAAGGGAGAGAACACAGCTCCAACAGGGAGGGGCTCCTCAGCTCTGCATTCAGTGCTGAGAACCCAAGAGCAGGGAAGCCTGGCAAATGGGAGCATGTCCTGAGAGTACATACGGTGAACCATGAGGCTGTGAGGCTGAGGCAAGGGAGGTGATGAGGGTATAGTTTAAGTTATTTACTTATTTTTGAGATGGAGTCTCACCAGCTAGTTCAGGCTGGCCTTGCACTCACTATGTAGTTCAGACTGGCTTTGAACTTGCAGTGATTCTCCTGCATCAGTCCCCAGAGTGCTGGAATTACAGGTAGGAGCCAGCGAGTCTGGCCAAGGGTGCGATATTTGAAGAAGTACTCATTCAGGTTCAGCCGGTGCTAGATGGCTCTTCTCTGCCCCCCTATTCTCCAGCCCATTTTTATTTTAAGACAGTTCCATGGGCTGGGATCAAACTGGTCCTCCTGCTTCAACACTACCATGCCTGACTAGGCAGCTCATTCCTTTTTTTTTTTTTTTTTTGTCTTTTTGAGTCAGGGTCTCACCGTGCAGTTCAGGCTGGCCTTGAACTCACTTTGTAGCCCAGGCTGGTCTCAAACTCGCAAGGATCCTCCTGCCTCAGCCTCCCAAGCGCTGGGATTATAGGTGTGAGCCACCATACCCAGCCTAGAAGTTCATTCTTGTTTGTTCATTTTTTTGTTTTAGATAGGATCTTGCTATGTATTTCAGGTTAGCCTTGATCTCCCTGTATAACCCAAACTGGTCTCAATTTCGTGGAGATTCTCCTGACTCAGCCGTCTGAGTGCTGAGATTATAGGCCTCCAACCCCTACTCCTGGCTATGGCTAGGTGGATCATTTTTAAACATGGTCTTGCTCTCAGGACTGTGCATGCTCACTGTTAGCATTTGCACAGTCTTGAGGGTGAAGATTTCTTTCCTTCCTTAAATTTTACACTCTAGATGCCTCCTTTATCTCACCCAAGTCCTGGCTGAGGTGAGCAGAAAAGTGAAGGATCTGAAAAACAGGTCATATGGAGAGAGTTGAAAGATACTGACTGATGGATTCATTGATGGTTTCCTTCATTCTGTATATCTATATTTGTCCCACAAAGAGGTTGGCATGACTCCCACATGCAGAATAAGTGAGTGAAGGATTTGGATTGAAGGGAAAGCAAGAAAATCAGTCGCAGAAACACATGTCAGCTCTTTCTATCTGGTTCGTACGGGTGGGCTTTGAGTTTCTCAATGGTTAAAGAGGTAAACACAATCATACAAGACTTGTAAGGCCCATAAGAGGAAAGAACAGGTGGATGAGGAGAAACACAGCTTTTTGACACTGACATATTAGAGAGATT
Organism: Hydrochoerus hydrochaeris; assembly: GCA_004027455.1. Taxonomy (NCBI): domain Eukaryota; kingdom Metazoa; phylum Chordata; class Mammalia; order Rodentia; family Hydrochaeridae; genus Hydrochoerus; species Hydrochoerus hydrochaeris. The sequence continues at coordinate 162,632 of PVLA01003149.1, forward strand.
TCTCTGGTGAGCCCCCTTTTAAAATCCAATATTTTGTTTTGTTGTTTTTTGTTTTTTAAGATAGGGTCACGCCATGTAGCTCAGGCTAGCCTTGAACTCATGGTGATCCTGCCTCAGCTTCCTGAGTGCTGGGAGAAGGATGCAATATTTTATCATAGGGAGTATTCTTATGAAATCTCCAAGGGATATCAGTGATTCTTACAACTGATGGTTTAATCCACTGAGTTGTTCAACAAACATTTGTTGAACACCACATCTATGCTAGATGCTGGCAAGATGTTATGAGTGTTGGGAGATATAGATACAAAAAAATACTAATGGTGCAACTGATACTGTAATATGGATACAAAAAGGTCGGTGGGATCTAAAATACCGACATAAGCAAAGGGCTCAGAATTGGAGGCTATTTTTTATTTTGAACTATGGATTGAAGCCAGGTCCTTGAGCATGGTCCATACACATCCCATCCAGGAGCGACATCCCTAGTTCCAGAGGATGCGATATTTTGTGTTGTGGTGCTGAAGGTCCAACCCAGTGTCTCATACTTCTAGGGAAGTGCTCTACCATAGAGCTACAGCCCTGGATCTATTTTGTTTTTTGGTGTTTTTGTTTTTGTTTTGAGTGTGTCTCACTCTGTAGTTCAGGCTGGCCTTGAAATCATTGTGTAGCCTCCGCTGGCCTCAAACTCATGACAATCCACCTGTCTCAGTCTCCCAAGTGCTGGGGTTACAGGTATGTGCTACTATGCATGGCTCTATTTTGTTTTCTTTTCTTCCTTTTTTTTTTTTTTTTTTTGGTACTGGGGATCAAACTCATGACTTCACGCTTGCCAGGCTGGGGCTTATGCTGCTGAGCTAAATTCCCAGCCTCTCTATTTTGTTTTCTGACAGTCTTGTTCTGTTTCCCAGGCTTGCCCTGAACTCTGGGTTCAAGTGATCCCCCTGCCCCAGCCTCCTCAGTAACTGAGACTAAGGCAATATGTCACTGTGCCACTAGGAGATGACATTTGAGATGTGTGTTGAGGGAGGCAGAAGAGTTCACCAGTCAGAGGGGAGGGTATTTCCAGGCAAGAAAATAGCATGAGTGGCTTAGTCTGTTTTATATTGCTATATAACAAAGTACCTGGACCACAATAACTCATAAAGAGTTTTACTTGGCTCTCAGTTCTGGTGGCTGGAGTGATCCTGGAGCATTCTGGCAAGGGACACCTGGTGGTATCACCATATGGCAGAGAAGTAGAAAAGGAACTAGCCACAGGCAGCGGGAACCAAACGCCTGGGGTGGCCTTGCATATAACAGCCCACTCTCGCGAGAATTAAGCAGCTACACAAGACTCAACCCACTCCCAAGAAACGACTCCACCTGCTCCTGGGGTGGATTCCCCATGATTCCATTGCCATCCACCAGGCTACATCTCTTACATGTGCCACCGTCTCAGTATCACCATACTGGGGCCAGAGTGTCTAGTGCAAGGCTTTGAGGGTCAAATGTTACATACACAGGCGATGAGGATGGTAGCAAGATTTGTTCATGGACTCTCCAAGAGCTGGGTCTTAGGGTTTGTCAGAGAAGTGGCTGGAGGTCAGAATGGCATGATGGCTGGGTCAAGCTTGTGAAGGGTCTTACACACCAAGCTGGAGTTTATACTCTATCTTGCATCGTAAGATAAGCAATGAGTGTATAGCTGAGGGGGGACTGAGTGCACTGTAGGAAAAGATTTAAAACAAGGAAGAACTTGAGAAATACAACAACAAAGTCTTGGGCCAGGGATTTAGCTCAGTGGTTTAAGTGTTTGCCTTGCAAGTGTGAGGTCATGAATTCGACCCCCCATACCAAAAAAGAAAAAAACAAATGTAGCCTTATGAACTGGGAACTTGACACGTGGTTTTGTTTTGTTTTGGTTTTGTTTTTTCTTTTTGAGACAGGGTCTTACTATGCAGTTCAGGCTCGCCTTGGGCTCACTTTGTAGACCAGGCTGGTCTTGAACTTGCAATGATCCTCTTACCTCAGTCTCCTAAGTGCTGGGATTACAGGAGTGCACCATCATGCCCAGCGACACATGGTTTTTGAGCACCTATCATGTCCATTTATCACAGTGTCTATCTGACATCAAGTCAGATAATACGGGGAATACAAAGACAGATAATACTTAAATTTTGTCCTGAAGAGTTGGGTGTAGGGGGGCACATGTCTGTAATCCTACCCCTTAGGAAGCTGAGGCAGGAGGATTGTGGGTTCCAGGGCTATCCTGAGCTGCATAGTGAGTTCAAAACCAGCCTGTACTACACAGTGAGACCCTGTCTCAAAAGCAACAGCAACAATAAAACAACCAAAACTCAAAACAAACAAACAAACAAACAAAACCCAAAAATCTTATCATCTTATCCCTAAGACTTTACAGTCTACTGGCAGAAAGGAGAGAGGATACAGTATTTTGTCTTGTTGGATTTTAATCCTGGCTCTAGCAAGGTGCTGCTGGGCACTGGTTATTTCTTGGATCTTCTATTTTTTTTTAATCAATGAAATGGTAAGTAGATATAGTTTAGAAAATTAAGTGACATCATTCACCTGAGCAATTAGCACAGTGCCTAGTACAGAATGCTCCCTACTTTGGAGGTCAGACACTGTTTTTATGTGCTTTCCTACAGTAGAACTAATAGCCATGAGCTTTCTTACCAGAGGGAATGCTTCAAAATAATGCCTATTAATAGCCAGGGTGGTGGTGCACACCTATAATCTCAGCACCCAGGTGGCTGAGGCAGGCGAATCACTGTGAGTTCAAGACCAGCCTGAACTGCATAGTGAAACCTTGTCTGAAAAAGACAAAAAAAAAAAAAAAATTCATCGTTAACCTGGGCATGGTGGTACATAGCCCCAGTTACTAGGAAGGCTGAGGCAGGAGAAAGACGTGTCTAGTAGTTTAAAGACAGCCTCAAGGGTTTATACCAAGGCTCTAGGGCTAGTGGGTAAAGATACTGCAGAGAGGTTGGCAAGTTGGTGTGAATGTCCTGTGACAATCTTTCTGACAAGTGTGTTGTTTTGGAATTTTGTTTGATTTTGGTGTTTTGAAACAGGATCTTGGTATGTAGCCCAGGCAGGCCTCAAACTCATGAGCCTCCTGCCTCAGCTTCCTGAGTTCTGGCATTACAGGCATGTACTACCATGCCCAGCATCTGAAAAGCTCTTATTCCATTAAGTTTGCCTTCAGTGTCCCCAACTCATTTTCCTGATGCTTCCACTTCTCAGACTCCTGTGGACTTTCTGATTTCTCATGATCTGCCTATCTGTATCTCCAGTGCCCCAGGTGCTGCGGAGCTGTGCAGAGTTTGTGGAGGAGCATGGTGTGGTGGACGGGATCTACCGCCTCTCAGGGGTCTCCTCCAACATCCAGAAGCTCCGGTGAGTCACACGTGGTGTGGAAGGGCTCTGGATCAGGAGGCCAGGAAGCCAGGGAGCCAGAAGGCTGTAGTAAGAGCTGCTGGAGAAAGCAGAGAGGAGGGGTGAGGGGGAAGCAGAGGGGGGAGGGCATCCTACAGAGGTGCTTGGGTGAAGTGGAGACCATGGGTGGAGGCCCTCAACACATGTGCACGCGCACACACACACACACACACAATTTCTATTTCCACATGTATCATTCTCAATATATTCACTTAACTTTAAAAAATGTAGATAGGAATCATATACCATAAAGTCCATTATTTAAAAATGTACAATTCAAAGCCAGATACGGCGGCACATGCCAGTAAACCCAGCTATTTGGGAGCCTGAAGCAGGAAGATTGCAAGTTTGAGGTTGACCTGGGCAATTTAGCAAGACCTTGTCTTAGAACAGAAAATCAAAAAGACTGGTGATGTGGTTCAGTGGTAGAGTCTTCCTGGGTTCAATCCCTTGTACTAGATTTTTTTAAACAAAGATACAATTCAATAGGTTTTTGTATACTGACAACACAGGGCCACTGTCATCACTGTCTAACTCCAGAACATTCCACCAGTCCCAAAGAAACTCAGTGCCCTTAGTAGTCTTTGGACATTCCTCTCCACCAAGTCCCTGGCAACCACTAAAATTTTCTGTCTCTATGGACAGAAACATTTCATATAAATGGAGCTGTATGTGTCTATGTGGTTTGTATTTGTCTTCACTTAGAATGTTTGAAAGGGTTATGCATGTTGTGGCATGTACCAGTCTTTTCTTCCTTTCTGTGGATGAGTAATGTCCCATTGCATGGGTATATCGCATTTTGTTTATTCAGTTGATGGCTACTTGGGTTGTTTCCACCTGTTGGCTGTGATGAATAATGCTGCTATAAACATGTTTAAGTGTTTTTGTGGGCATAGATTTTTCAGTTCTTTTAGTATTGTACCTAAACGTGGAATTGCTGAACCAAAGGATAACTAAATATATGTGAAACTTTTAAAGTAACTTCCAACTGTTTTTCATAGTTGCTTTGTCATTTTACCTTTTCACTAGCAATGTATAATGTTCCAATTTCATCACATCCCTGGCAACGTTTGTTACTGTATGTTTTTATTATAGCCATCCTGGTGGGTGTGAACTGATATTTTATTGCAATTTATATTTATATTTCCCTAGTAGCTTATGATGTTGAACATCCGTCCATGTGTTTATTGGTCATTTATATTTCTTCTTTGAAGAAATGCTTGTTCAAATCCTTTGTTCTTTTTTTTTTTTTTTTTTTTGAGACAGGGTCTCACTATGCAGTTCAGGCTGGTCTTGAGCTCACTTTGTAGCCCAGGGTGGTCTCAAACTCACAACCATCCTTTTGCCTCAGCCTCCTAAGTGCTGGGATTACAGGCGTGAGCCACCATGCCTGGCCTTTATTCCTTTTTTTTTTTTTCTTCCCTTGGTACAGGGGATGGATCCCAGGGACTTCCATAAGCTAGTCAAGTGCTCCACTGCTGAGCTATATCCTCAGTCCTGCCCATTTTTAAACTAGGCCATTTGGGGTTTCTTTTGTTTTGTTTTGTTTCATTGGTTCAATGAATTATAAGAAGAGTTCTTGATATATTAAAAATGCAAATTTTTTTTCTCATTCTGTAGGTTTTCTTTTTGGCATGGTGCTGGGAATTGAATACAGAGTTCACTTTGTTGTGTTTTTTTTGAGACAGGTATCACTATGTAGTTCAAGTTGGCCATGAACTCACTTTGTAACCTGGGGTGGCCTCAAATTTGCAGACTCTCTTGCCTCCACCTTTCAAGAGCTGGGATTGCAGGCATGCACTACCACACCTGGCTAGAGTTCACTTTCTTTTTTTTTTTTTTGTACCAGAAATCAAACTCAAGGCCTTGCCCTTGCCAGGCACGCATTGAGCTACATCTACATGTAGCCGCTGAGCTACATCTCTGATCCCTAGCATTCACTTTCTTGATGGTGTCCTTTGACACACACAAGTTTCAATTTTTGATTTTCAGTTATCTATTTTCTTTAACTGCTTGTGCTTTTGATGTTACATCTGAGCAACTGTTGGCTAATCCAACCAAATTTACAAAAGTTTACTTAGGTTTCTTTCTAAAAGTTACATCCATCCATTGTTATACTTACCCTAAGGTGCACATTGAGGTCCACTGTCCACTGACCCAACCCCTAGCTTGCTACTCACAGATTCCTTGACATCCCTAACTTGACCTGCTTATGCACTTACCTAGCCACGTCTATATCCTCATGTCCGCGTCCACGTGCCCACATACACAGCGCCACACACGCTGCCTCATGTGTTCGTATACATATCCCAAGATTCTCCTTCCTTATGCTGCATGTGGTAACCTGTAAGCCTGTCTGGAGCCATCTCTACAGCTCCGTAACCTCTCCCCACATTTCCCCTTATCCTACCACTCCTGAGCACTCTGCACCTCCCCAGGCAGGAGTTTGAGACAGAGCGGAAGCCTGACCTACGGCGGGACGTTTACCTGCAGGACATTCACTGCGTCTCCTCCCTGTGCAAGGCCTATTTCAGAGAACTGCCAGATCCCCTGCTCACCTACCGGCTCTACGACAAGTTTGCTGTGAGTGGAGAGTGGGGGTTAATGGTGGAAGACAAGGCCCAGAGGCAGCCACTCTGGTTTTGACAGGTGTGTCACAGGGCAACCACAGTCCTCGTGATCTTGAATGACAAAGGGCACAGCAAAAGACTCTGGAGGAACAGTTCCTTCCTCCTCAAATCTAGCCCTGTCCCCTCTGCCCTCCCCTGGGTCCATCTTCCTTTCCTCCTCCCTCCACTGTGTCCCCTAACACCCTCAGGATGCACTCAGACTTTACAGATAGAGGCCCGGTTGTCAGAGCTCAAAGCTCCTTGGGGAGCACCTAAGAGAAAAAGAGTGCTTTTTCCAAGTCACAGCTTTTTCAGGGATGCTCTGCCATGAACTCTAATTGTATACTGAACATCTTTTGAATGAGAAAATACATGACAATATTGGTTCCTGAATTGAGTAACACTGTGAATAAGTTGCACTTTATTGTGTAAGACAATGAGGGACCCTGGACAGCGATGGCACTCCGTCCACATAGGATAGACTGGGCAGATGACGGACAACTGTGTAGTCCCTGATATACTAGGGCCCAAGCTTTACCAGAGAGGACAATGAGGCAGGGAGTGGCAGTGAGTCACTAGAGGTTACAGAACTACTAAGCAGCACAATCAAGATTTAGCTGCTATCTTTTTTGAGATCTGATCAGGGTGGGAGCAGGGTGACATGTAGCAGATGGGTCCTGAGGGCTTGGCTTGCTGGGTCACTAACTCTTGCATCTTACACCCATCAGGAGGCCGTTGCTGTACAATTAGAGCCTCAGCGCTTGGTCAAGATTCAAGAGGTGCTTCAAGAACTCCCTGCCCCCAACTACAGGTGTGTGAGGCTCCCTGCCTGCACCCCAGGTGGGTGGGCCCTCCCCTTCTAGCCCAGTCTCCCTCCCCACTGCAGTTTTGTTTTGTCCCTCCCAGTTCCCTGCCCCGCTGGGGTGTTCCCTGTGTGATCTCTGCCCCACTTTCTATAGGACCCTGGAATTTCTCATGCGACACTTAGTGCACATGGCTTCATTCAGTTCCCAGACCAACATGCACGCCCGGAACCTGGCCATCGTATGGGCCCCCAATCTGCTGAGGTGGGTGCATGTGAGGGCAGTGTTTGGGGAGCCTAGAAGACTAACTTCTGGGAGAGTGTTTCCAGGATGGGGTGTGGCTATGTGGGTGCACTGCGGAATGGGGTAGGAGCTCATGAATGAGTTAAGTGGGGTGGGGCCCACCCACTTGAGCCCCTTCTTTGGGATCAAGTAAAGTCTGTAAGGGCAAAGCCTTTGTTTTTTCCTACACTGCACCACTGAGCTCTAAGACAGCAATACAAGAAGTCCTTGCCTAATGTTTGTGGAGCAAATGTTGTTCAGCCCATTGGAGAGCTGGCCTGCACGAACCTCTTGATGGGACAAGGCCTTGTGAAATGCAGCACTTCTCACAGTCTGTCTTATCTGCAGTGTGTGGAGATGCACAAAGAAAGTAGAGATCAATTCTGAGGAGGTGTCCAAGTAAGGCTCCCTAGGGGAGGCGGCATTTGAGACTTGTGCATGTTTATGGCATAAGAGGTAGACATGGGGTCAAGGGTAAGCAAGGCGGACAGTATAAGGCAGTGGTGGCGAACCTGTGGCATGTGTGTGACAGTTGGCTCTTTGTTATAACTGAAAGTTCTAAAAGGTTCGCCATCACTGGTGTAAAGTATTTCAGGGGGAGTTTGAATGGGAAATTGGCATGTTTGTGGGTGTAACTCCACATCTCCACAGGTCTAAGGACATAGAGGCCTCAGGTTTCAATGGGACAGCAGCGTTCATGGAGGTGCGAGTGCAGTCCATTGTCGTGGAGTTCATCCTCACGCATGTGGATCAGCTCTTCGAGGGTGCTGCCCTCCTCTCTGGTCAGTGTCTTTCCTGCCCATCACACATTATCCCTCTTGGTCTGGGGAGTCACATCAGAATGTTTGTTGTTGTTTTGTTTTGGTTTTGCAGGGTTGGGGATTGAATCCAAGGCCTTCACACTCAGACACATCTCCAGCCCTTTTTAATTTTTTATTTTGAGATGGGGTTCTCAGTAAATTACTAAATTGCCCAGGCTGAGCTTCAACTTATGATCCTCCTGTTTTGGTCTCCCTGACTGCTGGGATTACAGGCCTACACCATCATGCCTAGCTCTGTTAGAGGTATAAACAACTTTAAAGGTTAACTAGTTCAGTTGCCCTATTTTGAAGATGAGAAAACTGAGTCTTCAGAAATGTTGGTGATAGACACATGGAGAGGATCCCAGAGAGATAACAGTGCAGTCTGAACTTGAGCAGGTCCCCTTTGCTGTCAGTCCAAGGCAGAGCTTGACCTCTGAGTCATTGTCCTGGCTCCCAGAGCTAGTGAAGGCTCACCCCACCCCCACCCTGCCAGACCAATATCCTGGGATCTCCTGCCCTCTTTGTTCATGAGGACATGTTCTTGTGGAGCTGAAAATGGAAGGAATGTCATCAGGGACCTCCAAATATATCCCCAGCTGGTAGTTGGTGAGGGGAGATGCAGGGTTGGGTACCTGATGTTCCTCTCTTGCTCTGTTCTTGGCTAATTGCTTTTCTTTTCCCAGGTTGTGAGATGGAAAGTGGATGGCGCTCATTGCCAGGGACCCGGGCATCAGGCAACCCTGATGATCTCATGCCCAGGTCTCTACCTTACCACCTGCCTAGCATCCTCCAAGCTGGCGATGGACCCCCTCAGATACGGCCCTACCACACTATCATTGAGATTGCAGAGCACAAGTAAGGCCTCCTGGGTGCCCTCCTCCCCTGAGCTGATCAGGCCCCAATCCTGAATTATTTCTCCATCACCTGCAGGAGGAAGGGGTCTTTGAAAGTCAGGAAGTGGAGATCTATCTTCAATCTGGGTCGCTCTGGCAATGAGACAAAGCGAAAACTTCCACGGGGAGCTGAGGACAGGGGTAAGTCTGGGGAGAACAGGGGAATTCTGCCGAGGGTGTGCAAGGCCCTTGGCTCTATCCACGTCCCTGTCTTTCAGAGGACAAATCCAATAAGGGGACACTGCGGCCAGCCAAGAGCATGGACTCACTGAGTGCTGCCATGGGGGCCTGTGATGGTGAGTACGTGAATGTGTGCCTAGGTGTGTGTGTGCTGGGTGAGCAACAGTGCGGGCCTCTGTGTGTGTGTGTGTGTGTGTGTGTGTGTGTGTGTCAATGTGGCCAAAAATATTTAACGAGTGCTTATTATACACCAGCCATGGTGATAGGTGCCAAATTTACATGAGTGAGCTTATCATCTAATCCATGGGCAAATCTATGAGTGTTTATACAGGAAGGGACCGTGTAGCATGTATGTGTATGATTGTGTGTGTGACAGAGAGAGAGAGAGAGAGAGAGAGAGAGAGAGAGAGAGAGAGAGAGAGAGTTATGGCCAGTGACTGTATTTGCAGGGAGGGAAGGGAGTTTCCTAAACGCATGTGGATGAGGTGACCTTTGGTGTACTGGCTGGGTGGAGGATATACAGTAATGGCCAAGGGAAGTTGAGCCTGGTACTTTCTAAACTGTCCTGCCTCTGTGGCCCCCGAAAGTAGACTGCATTCTACAGAATCTTCCAGAGGTGTCTAGGCCCTTGGAAGCTGAGATAATTGCCTCCCTGTCCCTCTCTCTCCTCCACAGAGCCAGAGGGGCTGGCAGGACCTAGCAGTCTCGGGCCAGTACCACTGCTTGCTGAGAATTTGGAGAATAATTCTGTGGAGGCAATAGAGGGTGAACTGGAGCCTGAAGCAGAGGCACCAGGTGGCACGAACTCAGAGCCAGGCACACCGAGAGCTGGGCGGTCGGCTATCCGGGCTGGAGGCAGCAGCCGTGCAGAGCGCTGTGCTGGTGTCCACATCTCAGACCCCTACAACGTCAACCTCCCCCTGCACATCACCTCGATCCTCAGTATGCCTCCCAACATCATCTCCAGCGTCAATTTGACCAGGCTCACCCGTGGCCTTGAGTGTCCTGCGCTACAGCCCCGGCCAAGCCCTGCCTCTGGCCCTGGTCCTGGCCCTGGCCTTGGCCCTGGACCCCCAGGTGAGGACCCAGGGATTGCTGAGGACTGGGAAGAGGACCAGGCTTTAGACTGAATTCTTAGTTGAGATGCCCTCTGAGATGGGTAACGTAGTTGTCATCAGCTGCCTCACAGGATTGGGGTGTCCAGCAATGTGATCAGGCGATGAGAAATCCAGAGAGGGGCTCTCTGGAAGCCTTCAGATGACTGATGTAACCAAGGATGGGGTCTGTGGCACACATACAGCAGGGACTACTAAACATATGGTAGGAATACATGGTAGGTAGGGTAATAATCATAGTAGCATTAACAGCTAATTTCTACCACAGGCTTATTATGCACCAAGGGCAGTGTTAGGCAGTTTGTAGGCATTAGAACTTTTCATTTCCTCAAAATCTTATGACACAGGTATTACTGTTATCCTTGTATCACTGTAGTGGATCTTGAGACTTAGATTAAGCAATTTGCAATTGATTCAGATAGGAAGAGGCAAGGCAGGGACTCGATCCTTGCTCTGGCTTCAATTCTTAAAGTAGCACCAGTGAAAAGTCCTGAGGCAGCATGGGATAGAGGGTAAGGACATGGGATGTACAGTTAGGTGTAGAGTTAAGTATCTTTGAGGTCAGATTTTGTTTTTTTGTTTGTTTTTTGGTTCTGGGAAATTTAACTGAGAACTTCATGCCTGCCAGGCAGGTGCTGTGCCACTGAGCATTATCCTTGGTGGCTTCAGATTTTGGTGGTGTAACTTTGGACAAGTTGCTCACCCTCTCTGAGTCTCAGACAATACCCTATATAATAAGAGTTTGCTTTGCAGAGAAACTAAGATGAGTTGTAAAATGTCAAACACAGTGTTTGCACCTGATAGGGACCCCCCCAATGGTAGCAGTAAGCTGTTACTTAGGGATACTGCTCTGACAGGATCTGCCACATGGAGTGGCTGTGTTGGGTCCCTGCCATACTATATTAGGAAGAGTCACACTGGAAAGGGTCAGGGCTGGCCTTGACTTTGTGTTCCTGGGACTACCTCTCCCCCAACAGATGAGAAGCTGGAGGCAAGGCCTGCCTCGGGTCCCCTGGTTGACTCAGGCCCAGAAGACATGATTCCTGCTCTGGAGGACTGCCTGTCCCAGGAGGTGCAGGATTCCTTCTCCTTCCTAGAGGACTCAAGCAGCTCAGAGCCTGAGGGGGTGGGGGCGGAGGACGGGGAGGTGGCCAAGGCAGGAGCAACAGGAGCATCCTTCTCCCCTGGGGAGGACGACCCTGGGATGGGCTACCTGGAGGAGCTCCTGGGAGTTGGGCCTCAGGTAAGGAGGAGCTGTGCTGGGTTTGAGGGTGGTATGGAGTCCAGAGGATGGACAGGGCTACCTGTTCCTAAGCCACGATGCTGTGCCTACAGGTGGAGGAGTTCTCAGTAGAGCCACCGCTGGATGACCTGTCTCTGGATGAGGCGCAATATGTTCTGGCTCCCAGCTGCTGTTCCCTGGACTCTGCTGGTCCCCAGCCTGAAGTGGAGGAGAATGGGGAAGAAGTCTTCCTGAGTGCCTATGATGACCTAAGTCCCATTCTGGGGCCTAAATCCCTGACCTGGGAGAGTGTAGGGAGTATGGAGGAAGAGGAAGTAAGGTCTGAAAGACAAACTCCAGGGCAGGCTGAAGAAGAGCAGGCATTCTGGGAAATTGGGAAGGACAAAGAGACAGAGGCTGGAAGTACACTGAACATCATAGAAGAGGTTGAGAGCAATCCAGAAACTGAGGTTGGGGATGGAACGGGTGGTGAGGAAAGAGAGAATGCTGAGGGAAGCCAAGAGATGATGGTCAGCTTAGAAGAAGAGGATGGGGAAGAGAGGGAGGCCAAGGGAGAGAAATCCCAAGGACAGAAGGAGGTTGAAAGTATAGAGGAAGCTAAGAGTGTGGAGGAACCAGGAGGAGAACAGCATAAAGACATGGAGAAGGAAAATCAGTTTGAAAAAGAAGAGGCTAAGCAAGGAGAAGAGGAAGCCCACAGAGAAGTTGTAAGGGACCCAGAGCATGGGGCCCAGGAACACCTGGCTGCTAAGGAGAAGTGGGATATTGTCTACAAACAAGAGGCCGAGGGAGGACACCCTGAGGTCAGAGAGCAAAAGGGGTGTGAGGACCAGAAGCCAAGACAAGACCAAGGACATAGTGAAGACAGCAGAAGCCCAGAAGCAGCAGCTGAAGGAGGAGAAGGAGAGGTTGGCAAGGAATGGGAGAGTGGAGATGAATCCAAGGCGGGAGACCAAGGCGCTGGGGATGACCATCTGGAAGAGGTGGTTCTCTTTGAAGGGCCAGATGTAGAGTCCTTAGAAATTGACAGTACCAGTGAGGGCAATGCCCAGTTTTCTGAGACAGAACAGGCAACCCCACAGCCACCCCAGCCAGAGGAGACAGAATCTGAAGAACAGCTGAGTCCTGTGGGCTGTGATCTGTGCCCCTGTCCCTTTGGGTCAGCTGGTGGAGTGGGCATGCGCCTGGCTTCTAGCCTGGTTCATGTCCAACAGGTACGCTCTGTGCCTGTAGTGCCCCCTAAACCACAGTTTGCCAAGGTTCCCAGTGCAATGTGTAGCAAAATCCACGTGGCACCTGCAAACCCATGTCCAAGACCTGGCCGGCTTGACGCAATTCCTGGGGAAAGGGCATGGGTGTCCCGAGCTTCCCGAGCTTCCTGGAGGAATGGGGGCAGTCTTTCCTTTGATGCTGCTGTGGCCTTGGCCCGGGACCGCCAGAGGACTGAGGCTCAGGGAGTTCGCCGGGCCCAGACCTGTACTGGGGGAGGGGACTACAGCCTTATCAAGAGAGCCTCCCCGTGCTGCACCATCCCCGCCTATTCTCCTCGGGCCCTTAGCTGCCTGGAACTCCCACCCGAAGGTGCAGAAGAGTCTGGACCCCGGAGTCGGCTCAGTCTACCCCCTGGAGAACCTCAGCCACCCGTCCCTCTTTTGTCCCCTCAGCGCAGATCATATGCATTTGAAACACAGGTGAACCCTGGGAAAGGAGGACTATGATTAGGAACCATGCACCAGGCAGAGCAGATCAACAAATTATGTGGAATCTCTGGGTCCCTGACTGACTGTCTCCTCTTCCTGAGCAGCTGCAGTGCCTCAGCCTACAGGTTTTGGCCTTCTAGCTACTCTTTTGACTGTGTGAGGCACCACCTTGGTGGGCTTACTTGAGCAAGGCTCAGACACAAGGCATTCCTTAAGAGATTCCCAAGAAAGTCAGCAAGATCCTCTTTCTATGAACAGTGCTCACTGACCAAAGGGAACACAAAGCAGAGAGAAAACCTGAGACTTTTCAAAGTGAAGAATAGAGGGGGAATTCCAACCAAGCTCCTTCTCTGAGGCCTCTCTGAGGCTGTGAACTTCTCTTTGCGGAAGCCCAAGGTAAAGGCAGGGAACACAAGACTAGGTCAGAGTCCACACACAGAAACTTTTAGAATTGCCCATTCCTGTTCTGTTCTTAGACCCTTCAATACCTCCTGTCCCACTTAGCTCCAGATTAGGAGGAACATGTCCAAGACTCTGAATCCTCAGTGTTTGCTGGAAGCACTGGACTCCATCCTTTCTCGCCAATCATCTTATAGAAGAGAGGTTCTGCCTGAGATTTCTCTGCCCCTTCCTTTTTTCCTTTGGAGTAACTTTCTCCCGTTTTAGGAGAGGGCAATAGCATGACTCAGGACCTAGGACTGCTTCTCCATATTGGTGGGGCCATAGGCCCCACTCTAGTGAGGGTGAATGTTTCAGAATAAAATTTGTATTTTTACATTTGAACAGCATGGTGACTCATTAAAGTTTTGGGTGATAAGGATCATATTTTCATGTATTTGGCCAAATGTCACTGGGGGGGGGGTTGTTCTTCCTTGGTTGTTGTCATGGAGACCTGTGGCTAGAAACTAGAGCTGGGTTCATGGTGGTCAGGAAATGGGGAAGAGAAACCTACATTTACATAATGCTCATTTTGTGCCAGGAACTTGAGTTAGGTCTTCTCTGTAGATAAAAACTTTGCCTTTTACTTCATTTAATCCATGTAATAATTTTGTACATTTCATGGATGAGGAACTAAGGTTTAACTAAATCAAAATGGATGCCAAAGATCTTGAAAGGTAATGAGTGGCAGGAGGATTGAGATTATTAGGATTTATCTAATCCCAGGTTTTAAACTTTTTATTATACTATACTACTCCAAATCCACTAGGGGTATATTCTGAGTAAGAATCAAAGCCAGGAGTGGTAGTACACGCCTGTAATCCTAGCATTTGAGAGGTGTATGCAGACCAAACTGGGAGGCTAAAGCAGGCCAGCTTAAATTGCATAACAAGACCCTGACTCAAAAACCATCCAACCACCAACAAATTGGGATTCAAGATTCTTCTCAGAGAAAGTGCGAGACTCAGAAACCCTGGAAGCTCTGGGTCCTGAGTGACTGCTGACACCAATACAAAGGCATATGCTCACATCTAAGTATGCCCTGATACATCCCCATCTCTAGTTAGAAACCCTTCAAAATGATGCCCTGATACAAGATGATCACCCAAACACTGTAGCCCTTGTTAAAGATGGCGCCTCCGCTCGATGTTCCTCCTTTGATTTCAGCTGGCTTCCCTCACTCTCTTTTCTTGTAATTAAAAAGGACCTTCCTAGCACAAAGGTTGAAGTCCAAGCTACTCGTTTTTTCTTCTCGTTCTTGCCGGAAGTCGGGCATCTCCCAGAACACCGCTTCTTGTCGGCACCACAGACCCCACCCCCGACACACGCACACCGAACACCTACGCATCCTCCAGTCCTCGTCGAGACTGAACGAGCGGAAGTAGGGCTGCTCGGAGGCTGTGAGTGGGCAGGGCGGGTGGCAGAGACACTTCCGCCCCGCACCAACATGGCCGCGAGCTGGGAGTGCGCATGAGCAGTTGTCTATGGAGATAACCAGGTCGGGAGAGGGAGAACGCTGTCTGGGGAAATCGGCGCCCGGAGTGGCTGTGTCCTGTGAGTGCGGGACCCCGCAGGGTTCTAGAGACGGGGAGGACCGGGCGGGCGGGCCGGCGGGGTGGCTTTGGTTTTACTTCAGTTTTCGGGGTTTGGCAACTCTTAGGGACGAAGCCTTTGTTTTGGAGCAGGAGGCTGTGCCCCTTTCTTTATCTATCACCCGCTTTGTGGGCCGGACGCGCACATCCCCGCCCTCCTGCGCTGCCCGGCCGCGGGGCCCCCGGCGCCCTTCGCTGCCGCCTCCGTGGAGCCCGGCCGGGTCTGGTCGCAGGTTTCGGGACTCGCGCCAGCAAGGGCTCGGCTTCCCGGGCGCCTCCTGCGTGCCGGGCCTGCAGGGAGACACCGCACTCCCAGGCAACGTCTGGGCCCCTGAATTCTTTCGGGACTTGATTTCTCCTCTTTGTATCCAGGCTTAGCAAGGGCTCTAGCTGGGCCCTCCTTGCTCGACCATGCAAACCACAACATCCTAGCCTGATTTCCGTGTCACATATGCTCAGGAAATGTTTCCGGATGTCCAGCTAAGATTTGAATAAGTAGCCTGACCCCGTTGCGGGGTGTCCTTAGGAGGCTGACTCTGCCTGACAGCTGTGGGAGATAGTGATGCCTCCTGTGCCCAACCTCTCTTTAATTGCCTTCTCCTGCAGTCGGCGCAGCCAGCCCCAGAAAATACTTCCTCCTTGGGTTTGAGGATGGAGATGAAGGTGGTCCTCGAACATTGGCACTACAGTACTTCCCCTCAGGGATGGGAGTCTCCTTGGGGCGTTACTTCTCGCAGATAGTTTCACTTTCAGTTCCTTTTTGTTATTGTTGTCACTATTTTTCTTGGCTTAACCGCTAAAATTTTTTCTTGGATAAAAAGATTTGAGGAACCTTACTGGTAGAGAATTTACAAAAGTCTCGTCTTCTTCATGTCGGGATTTTATTATTTTGTACTGTGTAGCAACTGTGACTGTTTTATACTGTGCACAGTATCCGTTTTATACAGTGCATCATTCTGGAGGCATCTGTCTGCTCAGCCCTTTGTTTTTCTTGTCCTTTGGCTGGGTGTCAGGGTACTAAGGCAGGCACCTTGTAGATGGATTCTTTCTCTATTGTCTTTTCTTCCACAGAATCCTGAGCCTGGTGTTTTTTCCTTTCTTGCTGAGGTTCAGTTGACTTGGAGTTGTCATGGCAACATTTTAGCAACTGTGTTGCTGTACACTGTAGATTTTAGCAGCGGTGTTGCTCTACACTTCTACTGGAAGACTTGATGAATAAAATAGAGGAGGCCCATGCATTTGGGCTTTAGGATCTCTAATAGATGCTATAAATCTGAAACCCCAAAACAAGAGTCCTGTCAGTAAGATGGGGCCCAAGAGCAAGACATTGCTATATATTTTGTGTCCGAAAAAAACTGGAAGAAGCATTAGAGTTTTATGAGCCTAGTGTTTTTTGTTTGTTTTTGACACAGGGTCTCACCATGTAATTCTGGATGGCCTTGAACTCACTAGGTAGCCCTGGCTGGGGCCCTGTATTTTTTGATAATGGTAGTCTAACAACAGTCTTAAAATATGTTGTTTCTCAGTCTTCTAGTGTAAGTATATCCCCTCTCCACCAGAAGTTGGAGTGGTAATGGAAGAGGGGTGAAGAATGCTATTTGTACAGCTGTAGTTATCAGTCCCCACAGGGCAGTCCTCAACATTGGATTGGGTGTGGCCAGGTGCTTGCCTGGAGCACTGGAGAGGCTGAGACAGGAGGATTACCGGGAGTTCAGTATAGCAGAGGCTGTGTCTCAAGAAAACAAAGTAATCAAAATGGGTGAAGCCAATTGTCCCCTGCAGAAGATTGGGTTATTTTCCTGGCTTTGTTATCATTAGAGCCTAGGTTCTAGAACAGTGGTGGCATCCCACAGCAGGCTGTTATCACTGAAAGTTCTAAAGGTTCGCCATCACTGGCGCTAGGGAAGCTAGTTTCTTGGACTCACTACAAACTCTGTGATTTCTATAGGACAGCTCTGAAGCCTGTGAGTCAGGAGATACAAAGACTTCCAAAAAAGGACCAGTTCCTCGGATGTGCCCCTTACAGAGAGATGAAGGGGTAAGTGAAGAAGAGAGGGCCTGCAAGGATGTGAAGTGGCTAAAAATGATCGTTCCATAGCTCTCAGTTTAGGTCCCAGCTCCATCACTTAACAGCTGTGTGATTTGGTTTCTTTATGAACAATCAGAAACAGTGTTTGCTACCTTATGGTGCTGTTATTGATATTAAATAAATAAGGTAGTGCATATTTATGTGCTTAGTTTAGTGTATTAGTACTTAGTAAACTCTTGGTAACAGTTCTTATTCTAACCTAATCCAGCATCCCATACCAATTAGTTTGGGAGCCATATGTTATAGGACCAGTGAATTCTCATGTACTCCTTTAATTCTTCCTTTTTTCCTTTCACCATAAACAGGCAGCAGAAAACAGCTGAAACAGAAGAGGGGACAGTGCAGATTCAGGAAGGTGAGTGTTGAGACTAGGACCAAAGCCAGGTATGGTATCACAGGTCTGTAATTCTAGCACTCTGGGAGGCTGAGGCTGGAGAATAAGTTTGAGCTCAGCCTGGATAAATTAAGGACATAATGAAACCTTATTTCAAAGTGAAAAAGGACTGGGTATCTAGCTCATGCGAAGGCCCTGGGTTCAGCCTTCTGAACCAACCAACCAAAAAAAAAAAGACAAGGGAAAACAAACAAAACCCCCCCAAAACAGGGCCATCATGGCTTCCTTATCTCCCCAATTGGTCTGCTTCCTATGCACTTTCCTTCTAAGTAATATGCAACTGGTGAGGGAGAGAGGCTGTTAACACACAGACCTTTGTTTTGTTTTGTTTTCGAGACAGGGTCTTACTATGTAGTCCATGCTGTCCTCAAATTCATGGTAATCCTGCCTCAACCTCCCGAGTGTTGGGATTACAGGTGTGCACCACCACACCCAGCTTCATTGGCTCTTTTAACTCAGGTGCAGTGGCTACTGGGGAGGACCCAACCAGTGTGGCTATTGCCAGCATCCAGTCAGCTGCCACCTTTCCTGACCCCAACGTCAAGTACGTCTTCCGAACTGAGAATGGGGGCCAGGTAAGGGAGGGAGCCAGGTGGCTTCAGGTGTTACTGGGGGCTGGGGTTGAGGGAGGTAACTGAAGTGTCTTGGGAGACGTGGCTTGCAGGATGAAGTGGCAGTGTGGACTCTTGGGGGTGGAGGCTGTAGGAGGCTTGGAATTGAAATTGATGTGGGGTAAGGGTAGGCTGAAACCATAGCATGGGGAAAGAAGGGAGAATGGCTGAATCTGTATGTCTTCTGTCTTCCTTTCCTGCCCTTCTCCCTTCTCTGCTTCTAGGTGATGTACAGGGTGATCCAGGTGTCTGAAGGGCAGCTGGATGGCCAGACTGAGGGCAGTGGAGCCATCAGTGGCTACCCTGCCACTCAGTCTATGACCCAGGTACATGACCCAGGGGGATGGGCTGTGGATGGGACCAGAGCTCGGAGCAATAAGAGGAAAAAGGGAAACAATAGGATGGGGTAAAGCTACATACAGTGGGGCATCTTGGGACCCAAGGCACTAGGGTCCCCTGTCTAGCTGTTTCTCCTTCCTGCTGCCAGAGATAGAAGCTGCAGAGAGATACAGCAGGAAGACATCTGACTGTCACTGGACTCTGTTCTTTTACTCCTCTTCCCAGGCGGTGATCCAGGGTGCTTTCACCAGTGAGGATGCAGTAGACACGGAGGGGACAGCTGCTGAGACACATTATACCTACTTCCCCAGCACTGCAGTGGGAGATGGGGCAGGGGGTACCACTTCGGGGAGTACAGCTGCTGTCGTTACTACCCAGGGCTCGGAGGCACTACTGGGACAGTCCACCCCTCCTGGCACTGGTGAGCTATGGCATGAGGGTGCCATCTGGAGAGGCAAGGACCTGGTGGGGGCTGTGGGCCTTTGCTTATGACCCTTAGTGACCACTAGGGCCTGGGTAGTCAGTCCGAGGCTTCCTACCAGCAGGAGGAAGTGCTGTCTTGTCAGAAAAGAGCCCCTGGGTGTTGTGAGGTTTTGGGCCCAAGTCCTGACAGAGCCTACCCTGCATCTTCACAGGTCAGTTCTTTGTGATGATGTCACCACAAGAAGTATTGCAGGGAGGGAGCCAGCGCTCGATTGCCCCCAGGACCCACCCTTATTCCCCGTGAGTGATCCTTGTGTCTTCTCAGTTACGATGAGTGGTCTTAATACCTGCTAAATCTTGCATAATCCCTCACCCCAGACTCTGATCTCAGTTTTGTCCTTTCCTCACCCTGGCCACCCTGTGTTCTGTTGTCAGGAAGTCAGAAGCTCCAAGGACCACTCGAGATGAGAAGCGCAGGGCTCAGCACAATGAAGGTAGGTCCTGAAGCCAGGAGCTGTCTGGTGAGATTGGGGCTGTGGTGATGTGTAAGGGGAGGCAAGAGGCAGCCGATCAGGACCCTGAGTTTTCAGAGTTAACTTGTCCTCTGCTTTGGCCCACAGTGGAGCGCCGCCGCCGAGATAAGATCAACAACTGGATTGTACAGCTGTCCAAGATCATCCCTGACTGCTCAATGGAGAGCACCAAGTCTGGCCAGGTCATGGAAAGACCCTGGTAGTGGACAGGAGGCCTGAATTCTGTCTCCTGGTGTTCCCAAACATGATATAGAGCGGGGCACAAAGAGCAGCTGTCTTTTCCTATTCTTTTCTGAGGGTCCGGCACTCTTGGAAGATGTTATACCACTATTTTTAGGGGGGTAAGAGGAATGAGGTTCAAAACGTGGTTGTTTTTGGAAACAGGCTAGATGTCTTAAATCCTCATCCTCATTTTATTGTCTTTGTCTTGCAGAGTAAAGGTGGAATTCTATCCAAAGCTTGTGATTATATCCAGGAGCTTCGGCAGAGTAACCACCGGCTGTCTGAGGAACTCCAGGGGCTAGATCAGCTGCAGCTGGACAACGATGTGCTTCGACAGCAGGTCAAGCCCCCAGCCCTGCGACAGTGCCTTGACCCCCCTAGTCCCCCAGTCCTGTGTGCGGGACTTCCTCTTCGCTTTCTTGTAGATGGCACTCACATTTTCCTCCTCACTAGCAGATGTCTGAATGAGTTCAGAGGCTTGGCAGTGCCAGCTTTGCTACCCATTTCCCTTACTGCCTCCTTCCCTGCCAGGTGGAAGATCTTAAAAACAAGAACCTGCTGCTCCGAGCTCAGTTGCGGCACCATGGATTGGAGGTTGTCATCAAGAATGACAGCAACTAACTGTGGGGACACAGGGGCTTTGGGCCTGAGGACTGCAGATCGCCCAGGAGCAGCAGGCTGATCCCATCCTCTTTCCTTCACTGCCCACTTCCCGCCTGGGACTGGGGGAAGTTGGGAAGGCGCGACTTGGACAGAGGCTCTGCGGTGTGGCAGCCTGCAGTGTGTGAAGCACGCAGTGTGGATGTGCACCAACAGCCTTGCCCACTCGCACCACACAGCCCCTGGGCCCTTGTGCTTCTCTTGCACAATGCATGTGCTGTCTCCATGCCGGATATGGGACACACTAAACTGAGGGGCTTGCCCTGTGCTTGCTTAGAGTGCCAGACAGAGGGTCTGCTGGCAGGGGATGCCCTGGCTCGGCCCAGGTCGCTGGCACTTCCTCTGGTTCTTCCTTTCCTGGAGCTGAGGTTCAGGTGCACACCTGGCTGCTGGGGAACAGGCTTAATGAAGAATTGGGGCGGATGCTTAGCAGTGTCTGCTGCCCTCCAAGAGGAGTGGCCTTGAGCAGCTGAGGCTATGCAGAAGTCTCTGAAGCCTGGCAGAACAGGCGGGGCCCCCACGGGGCTTTACCCTTGGAGTGGTTCTTGATTTTTTTTTTCCTTCCCTCCCTTCTTCCCTCCTTTTCCTTTTTTTTTTTTCTTCAAAGATAAAAGTGTTCAGAGCCACAATTGTCTGTTTTGTCTATTTTTCCTGTTTCTGTGGGCCCCAGGGCAGAAGGGAGGGGTATATAGTACCCTTTGACCAATAAAGGCCCAGACTAAGTTAAGGTGGGGTGCTAAGCGCTCTTGAACTCCATCCTGAGTCCCGGTACCTGTGACAGACCAGGGTGACCTTTGTGGCCTGGAGTGGGCAACCCAAACATCCCTCAGGTGGGCTGTGGAGAGGCTTCTGGAGCAGGTGCAGCGGGAGCGGTGCGGAGGCGGAGCCTTTGCTTCCGGTTCCGGTCTAGGCTGGGGAGAAGAGGGAGATGCTGCGGGCGCCCAGACGGCGGGCTGCCACGTTCCTGTGGCTCGCGATCGCTTCCCGCACTATGGCTGCAGGTACCTCCTAGGGGACCTGAACAGGACTCTGTACCACCTATGTCCCCGGGAGTGCGAGAGCGCGGAGGTCCCGGCCTGCAGGAGGAGCGAGGGGCGTGGCCGGGAGGTCACGGGCTCCTCGCCACCCGCCTGGACCTGGGGAAGGGCGCGTTGGAGCTCGGTGCTTTGCAGCCCCTTCCCCTAAAGCCTCACTCCCTTTCTGCTGCAGGGACCACAGTCTCGCTTCCCGAGCTCCGGTCGCTCCTAGCTTCGGGCCGGGTCCGGCTCTTCGATGTGCGATCTCGGGAGGAGGCGGCAGCGGGAACCATCCCCGGGGCGCTCAACATCCCGGGTATGGGATCGGGAGGAGACCCGGTGTTGGGGCAGAGCCAGTCCAAAAGGTCTTGGCTAATGGGCCCCTAACTTACGATAGCCATGGGGGCCAGGAAGTATGCATTCCTTTCTATTCCCTTGGCCGGCGCTCAGCTTCCCCAACAAGGGCTGGTTGGAGGCAGGTCCTGCCGCGGAACCGGCCTGTCTGGTTTGCCAGGGCGAAAGGAGAGAAGGGCAACCTCTCTCAGCTTGACCTCCATGAGGCCTGATGACCGAGCCTGCCTCAGCCTTCTAGCGGCCAGGGAAGCTGCTCGCATTCAAAGGTTGTTTGGCTGATTTCCTGCACGGGTTGGCTGTTTTTTGCCCTTGAGGTTAGGATGGGGGGGGGGAGATGGCCACCATCTGTTGCTTTGGGGGTCCGTGGAGATTTGTTCCACCACTAGGATCCAGCTCTGGCAGGCCCAGCTCCTGAACCGAGGAGTGCCATGGCTGCCACTGCTGGCTTTCTTCACCTTTCATCTCCTTGCCCCTCTCCCAGTATCCGAGTTGGAAAATGCCCTGCAGATGGAGCCGGCTGCATTCCAGGCTTTATACTCCGCTGAGAAGCCAAAGCTGGACGATGAGAACCTTGTCTTCTTTTGTCAGATGGGCAGGCGGGGCTTCCAGGCCACACAGCTGGCCCAAAGCCTTGGATACACAGGGTACAGGCAGTACTGGCCGGGATGACTGGGGACTGCCCACTGATGCTGCTGTCCCTCATCCTTCTTTGTCTCCACAGGGCTCGAAACTACGCTGGGGCCTATCAGGAATGGTCAGAGAAGGTAGGGTAGGCAGCAGGTGGCTTACTGAAGGTCCCTCCCTGCCATGGCCACCTTCACAAAGGACGATGAAAGGGCTGATTGCTGGCTTCCCCTGGGTGGGACAACTCCTTATAGTGCTTTACACCTGAGTGTCAAATAAAGAACTCTTAATTAAAGTATTGGAACTACTTAACTTCAGGTGGACTGAGAATGGTTCTGTCCTTAATCTAGACCTCCATTCAGACCTGGATCATTTATCTTTCCAGCATTCATCTACCCAACTCCCCACACCCAGATGTTAGCAGTCTCCTGAGATACTGCAATTCCAGAAGAGCTGCTTTCAGACCAGAGTGCACGGCAGATTTATCTAGTAGCTGCAAAACAAAACAAAAGAACCTTGGACTGGGGGTGGTGGCGAGGACTTTTGGTCCCACCACTTGGGATGTTGAGGCAGGAAGATTGCTTGAGTCCAAGACTTTGGCGCCAGCCTCTGCAGCACCGCAAGAACCCATCTCAGGAAAAATGAAAAAACTTTGGCCCCCTCCCAGAATCTGGTGGAAGGGCTTGGGCATTTGTGGCTTTACAGGGTCCTCTGGTGATTCTAATTGTGTAGCTGGGAGCAAGTGCCACTGCTCCAGACTAGAGACCAGCAAACTGACCCTAAATGTCTACGCTGTGACCATTGCTTTATTTATTTACTCATTTTTGAGGCAGGTGTTTCTATGTAATCCAGGATGGCCTTGAACTCATGGTGATCCTCTTGCTTTAGTCTTCCACGCACTGGGATTACATGAGTGCACCACTGTGCTTGGCTGCTCTATTTATATACTGTCTGTGACTGCTTTCAAGCAAAATGGCAGAGTAGCTATGCCACAGACTATATGTCCTCTAAAGCCTAAAATGATTACCATCTGAACCTTTAGAGAACATGTTTGTGGACCATCCTCCTAGACCAGTGATGGTAAACCTTTTAGAGACAAAGGCCCAAACTGTAACCCAAAACCCTCTTATCACTAAATAACACTACAATCAAACCTGAAAAAATTAAAAGGTAAAAAAAAGTTAAAAGGTCTCAGCTGGGCACAGTGCTGTAATCTCAGCATGTGAGAGCCTGAAAGTTCAAGGCTAACCTTGGCTATACAGTGAGTTCAAGACCAGCCTGAACTACACAGTGGGACCTTGTCTCAAAAACATAAAAATTGGGGGCAGGTGTGGCGGCAGGCACCTGTAATCCCAGCACTTAGAAGGCTGAGGCAGAAGGAGCACTGTGAGTTAGTCAAAGTCAGCCTGGGCCATATAGGAGTTCAAGCCCAGTGCAAACTACATAGCAAGACCCTGTCTCAAAAAACAATAATTAAGACTTCAAAGGGCATATATCAAACTATACACCATACTACAAGGAAGATATATACTACTATGTAGTATGGGATTTAGTTTCAGTAACCATTTGCTCTTTTCTTCTTCCTCCTCCTTTTCCAACTCTTGTTCTCTCTCCTCCCTCTTCCTCCTCCTTCTCCTCCTTTTTATTTCTTCTGTGCTGGGGAGCAAACCTAGGGCCTGCTGTATGCTAAACAAGGTTTTAGTTTAGGAAAAGCAATTTATAACATGGCACACGTTCTGACAGAGGACTCTGCCTGCCCACTGCAGCAGACATGCCATAGGTTCACCACGGCTGGTCTGGACCCATAGCTCCTCAACCCCAACCTCACATTCCTGGGACTCTGACACTGGGCTGAGGAAGGGAAAAATGCAAATCACAGGCCTTTGGGTGAGGGGACTGATGACCACCCCCATTCCTAGGGATTATGGGCATGAGGAGCCCCTGCTGTGCCAAGACAAAGCAGGGTCTTGTTTTCATCATTGTTCTGTAACTCCACACTGGATTTAACAAAATGTTAAGAAAAAAAAAATAGACTGAGGATATAGTTCAGTGGAAAAACAGTTGTTTAGCATACAGCAGGCCCTAGGTTTGCTCCCCAGCACAGAAGAAGAAAAAAGGAGGAGGAGGAGGAAGAGGAGGGAGGGGGAGAGAGGAAAAGTTGGAAGAGGAAAAGGAGGAAGAAGAAGAAAAGAGCAAATGGTTACTGAAACTAAACCCCATACTACATAATAGTATATATCTTCCTTTTAGTATGGTGTGTAGTTTGATATATGCCCTTTGAAGTCTTAATTATTTTGTTTTTTGAGACAGGGTCGTGCTATATAGTTTGCACTGGGCTTGAACTCCTATGTGGCCCAGGCTGACTTTGAACTCACAGTGCTCCTTCTGCCTCAGCCTTCTAAGTGCTGGGATTACAGGTGCATGCCGCCACACCTGCCCCCAATGTTTATTTTATGTTTTTGAGACAAGGTCCCACTGTAGTTCAGGCTGGTCTTGAACTCACTGTATAGCCGAGGTTGGCCTTGAACTTTCAGGCTCTTGCATGCTGAGATTACAGGCATTCAGCACTGTGCCCACCTGAGACCTTTTAATTTTTTTTTAACCTTTTAATTTTTTAATGGAAGAGTTGTCACTTCTCAGGTTTGATTTTTAGCAATTTAATTCCTTTATCTGGGGAAGAAAAGGTCAGCTAGAGATGAAACTCATTTTCTGACTTTTCAAGTCACTGAAGAAATCCTTTTAGACGTTTCTTGCATTCCTTGCCCTTTCCTCACCTCCCTCTTCTCTTTCTGGCTGCCTTCTGGACTGCAGCCAGCTCTCCCCTTCTTTTATCTCAGTCCACACTTCAGTCTTCCATTCATCCAGTGCTTCAGTGTTACAGAGCTATCCCACTTTCTCCCTGGACTAATCTTGACTTTAGTTGGACATGTTTGGGTCCAGAGATAATGTGGAAATACTGTATGTGAAAGTAGCCCAGAGTCTAATTGGTATCACTTACTCCTTTCCCAGATAACCAGATCCCTGGTGGTCAGAGAGCTTGGGAAATTCTTTTTCAGGGGGCCTAATATGCCTCTTTGTTTTGAGTCTGAACTATCCTAGTTTTCTTTGTTTCTTCCTTTTTTCCTTCCTTCCTTCCTCCCTCCCTTCCTTCCTTCCTTTTATTTTAAAAACAAAACAAAACAAAACAACAACACTAATAAAAACTGAAACAGGATCTCTCTGCAGTTGATCCGGCCTGCGGATCAGTCCGTGGGTCTCACCTGGAGGGGGAATGGGGATGGGGGACATGGGCAAGAGGAGAGAGAGACGGAGACAAGTTGAGCAGTTCCAATCAAGTCTCATTTATTGAGGAAGTGTCCCTGGCTTATAAAGAAGCGAAGGCAAGAAGTTATCAAGCACGGATAGGTCATCGTCATATCCTGGGTCAGGTGGGAGAGGATCATGGGAAATGTAGGCTGACGCACTAGATGCCCACAGGAGGGAGAGATGGGGTGGCAGCAGTGAAGCTATCCCGCTGCTCCCTACATCTCCTCCCTTATCACTTTATAGGAGTATGGCAGGGCCTGTCTTGGGTCAAGGACTCTTTATATGAACCCAACCAGGCCTTACCCGTCATGGGCCTGCAGGACAGCAATTGGTCCTGTGCCTGTCTTAGGCGGCCAGTGGTGTAACATATGTGTCCTAGTTGCCCGTCTCTGGCTGCTTGTCCAGTGCCTCAGGGCAGTTGGCTCACACATCATCATATGGGCCATTTGTAGGGATTGTTTCCCTCCAAGTTTCTTGATCTGCCATCTCCAATTGATGATAATGTATCTGAACGGGCTTGGCCAGGAGTGTGTCAACCCTATTGTTAAGAAGTGTCATGATCCTTTGGAAAATGCAGGGGCCAACAGTGAGAAGCAGTAGCAAGGCGGCTAGTGGGCCTAATAAGGGGGCAATGTAAGGAAAAAGGCCTCCCCACATGGAAGAGAGGGAGGTTTCTCTGAGGTAGTCTCTTTCTCTGCTTTTTAGGCGGTCTTTTAATTTTGTCATGGAATCCTTAATGTCGCCCGAATGGTCAGTGTAGAAGCAGCATTCTTCCTTGAGGGCAGCACATAGTCCTCCTTCCTTTAAAAACAAAAGATCTAACCCTCGTCTGTTTTGTAAAACCACTTCAGATAAGGAGGTAAGGGAGTCCTGTAGAGCTGTTATGGAAGTCTCTATTTCCTTAATATCTTAGTCTATAGCTGTTTGTAATTGACGTAGGTGTTATTGTCCCATGACTAATGCTGAGGTTCCTGTTCCTATACCTGCCGTAACTCCCATCCCCAGGAGTATAGCTAAGGTCAATGATACTGGTTCCCGTTTAGACCTATAATCTGATTGGGAAGCCTGGAAAAGGTAATATCCAGGATGGTATGTAATGCAAGGAAAAACATTCACAAGGATACAATAGTCAGCTGATGTATTAAAAATATTAGTCGCTACGCAGGGAGTGAGGCCAGTATTACAGGCCCAAAATGTCCCGGGAGGTGGAATGATATATTTACCCTGGTCAAATGATTGGTGAAACCAGGCACATAGAGGCTTATGTTTACTGGGCCAGTTACTGGGCTGACCAAGGCAAGTTCCTTGTCCTGAGACATCGGGGAGGGTCAGTTTATGAAATTGGGACCATAAACATTGGCTTGAGTCAGAGGAAGTATTGAAGGACGCATTGAGGGCTTTTCCTTCGTAGTATGGGGGAGGGGCACTTAGACATAACCAACAAGATTGAGTTAAATTAGGCTGTGTATGGTTTAAGGCAGTGTATGCCCCTTCAATCAAGTTAAACAGGTTAGAATTTGGACGTAGGGGGGTGGGTGTAAGACCCAATTGGTTTATGGGGGTTTATTAGGTAGTATGGGGGCCACAAAAGGTGGATCATGATACTGAGCGGCCTCTTCCGCTAATTGTGACCAATCAATCTCTTGAAAATTAGGGAGGTCAGGATATAAAGGCTGATATGGAGGGGGGAATGTGTCAGCGCCAAGTTCCAGGGAGCGTGGAAAGACATTTTGGGTATTGGAGCCATTTTGGGTGTTGGCGCCATTTTGGGTATCCCCATGTGCTCCAATAAGAGGAAGTGGTGGCTCAGTGCCATCTCGCTCTGGGATATCAAGAATTCCAGAGCTAGGGGGACTGGGCACATTGGGTGTACCTAATGCTGGCTGAGGGGTAGGATTGCGGGAGGAGCGTAATGCAGCCTCACCTTGAGTAAGCGTCTCATCAATTTGGGGATCTGCATGATGTTGAGTCAATAGCTCAGAAATTAGAGTCCAATAAGCAAAGGAGGTCACTGGGACCTTTTCAGGACCAAAAACTCTATAGTAATCTTTAAGAGAATCACCTACTCTTTCCCATCGTTTAGTATCAATGGAGCCCTCCGGAGGGAACCAGGGGCATACCTTATGTATAAATTGAAAATATTGCAATAAATCTTTGGTTTTAACCTTTATCCCTCTCACTTTGAGGGCCTTGCTGAGGCCAGTAATGAACAACTCATGTTCACTTAAAGCTTGACCCATGCCGATTACGTTCACTTACCGTGATTCGGATGAGACATCAGGCAGTGGTCTGTACAGATCACAGGGATGGAGTCCCCTGGTTACCGTGACCACGGCTTTTCCTCTGTGAACGATCCCTTGTTGACTTCCTCGTATTGGGGCCCCCACGTTGGGCGCCACTTGATCCGGCCCGCGGATCAATCCATGAGTTTCCCCTAGAGGAAGGAAAACGGGGCGGCAGCTGGGTAAAGAGAGAGAGACGGAGACAAGTTGAGCAGTTCCAATCAAGTCTCGTTTATTGAGGAAGTGTCCCTGGCTTATAAAGAAGTGGAGGCAGGAAGTTATCAATCATGGATAGGTCATCATCATATCCTGGGTCAGGCGGGAGAGGATCATGGGAAATGTAGGCTGACGCACTGGATGCCCACAGAAGGGAGAGATGGGGTGGCAGCAGTGAAGCTATCCCGCTCTCTACATGCAGTTAGTTCAGGCTGGCCTGGAACTCCTGGTGACCCTCCTGCTTCTTCCTCCCAAGTGGTGGGATTACATTTGTATGCCACCATATCTGGCCTCTACTTTTTTCCCTCCTTCTTCCATCTATAGTTTTTGGAGTTTCTTTTTACTTATTTTTTTAGACAGGTTCTCACTATGCTGGGACTACAGGTCTCACTATGTTGTTCAGGCTCTTGAACTAAGTATGTAACCCAGGCTGGCTTCAAACTCACCAACCTCCTGTCTCAGCCTCCAGAGTGCTGGGATCACAGGTGTATGCCACCACGCCTCAGTGTTGAGGCTGCTGAGCTTCAAGCATGCCCACTTATTAACAGTTACCAAAACAAGAGCTGAAACATTAAAATACCCAGGATTTTCTTCTGTCACTAGATTAGTTTTCTACATGCTGATGTATTTTTGCTTTACAGCTGGAGGTTACAGATAATCCTAGAAGTACACTGATCTGGTCAACTGCATAACTATGCCCTCTGGTGTGATCACTGTTAAGACAACATTCCTTTTATTCCCTCATGAACCATCTGATTTGTAACCAGCAGGCTGTTCCAATCCATTACCTTTTAGAATTCTCATTCCCTTTCCACCTAGCTATTTCAGCAGGTGGGGCTCGAGCCAGCGCTTACCAGCTAGATTCACTTAGAGGTGCCCTTCTTGCCTTTTTTCTTTATTTTTGGTACTGAGGATTGAATCCAGGGCCTTTGCACTGAGCTACATTTCCTAGTCTTTTTATTTTTGATTTTGACATAGGGTCTTGGTTGCTAAATTGCCAAGGCTGGGCTCAAATTTACAATCCTCCTGTTTCAGCCTTCTGGTCTGAGATTATAGGCCTGTAACACCACACCTGGCTTTCCCTGGCCTTTTTCTACCTTCCTGTCCATACTAAATTGGATACCCCCTTCTCCCTACTTTATTTCTCCCAGGTTTGTGCTTGCCTGATGCCAGTGTCACAGGATCCACTACACTACATTTCTGTTGTACATTAGAATTGCTGATTTCCAGTAGCTCAAAGGCTGGAACTGGCCTTCATTTTTAGTGGGTTGAACATGGAATTTCAGTGGGTTTTTTTTGAGCCTCACAAGTCTTCTGACCTTCAAATCTTTTCATTTCAGCCCTTCTGAAGTATCACTGTCTGCCCAATCTTGAAATAACATTTTTTAAATCTTATCAGTCAGAGTCAATAAATTGCAATTGGTTCTTACTGCCTGGTGACCAGAGTGCATGTTTTGGCCTGGCCTTTGAGCAATCTGTGGTCTAGATCTGGCATCACGCTGCCTTTCCAAAGTTCTCTTCCCCTGCCCGCTGTCATCAGCTTGGTCCTTTAGTGTCTCACGTAGACCCTGTTCATTTCTGACCCTGCCCTTCACTTATTCCTTCTGGTTGGGAAGTCATTTGTACCCTCTAAATTTCACAAGAATGAGAAGAATGTATTTGGCAAGAGACTCCCTGTTGTCATCAAGAGGGCTTTTAACTCAAGGAGAAGAGAGGAAAATAGCAGATAAAATTATATAGTTGGATTCCATGAAGGACACAAGATGCAGAACAGAGAATAAAGCAACACTGTGTTGTAACTTGCATTCCCCTCTCTGTGAGCTCTGTGAGGAGATGGGCTGTTTATATTATTGCAGTGTGGCCCATAAGGAAACCAGAACCTGGCACTTAGGAAATAGTAGATGAATTTTTATTGAGTCATTTAGTAATTCTCATGGAAAAATGCAAGGGAGAATATTGGATATCATGAGTGGTAGGTAATATGTCATTGTGGATGGACAGAATCATAATAGTCATGAAGCCAGGTACAGTGGCGCATATCTATAATTCTAGCACTCTAGGAACCTGAGGTAGGAGGGCTGCAAGTTCTAGCCCCGCCTGGGCAATTTAGTAAGGACCAGGGATGTAGTTTTGTGCCCAGGCTCTGAGTTTAATCCTCAGTACCATGCAAACAACAAAACAACAACAAAACAAGTCAGAATTCTGAGTTCCATTTCTGACTAGTGCAAATGAGTGGTTGCTGGAAGGTACTTTTAACTACTTCAACTTTTTTGTTTTCCTTATTTTATTTTATTAGTGTTTACATATGAAATACTAGACCATGTCCCTTGGAATTCATATTATCCAAAGAGGGGAGGGATATGTGAAGCATAGAAACAAGAAGTGAACGCTAAAGAAGTTTTTGAAGCCAGGCATGGTCACGCACCCCTGTAATCCCAGTACTAGGGAGGCTGAGGCAGGAGGATTGTTGCAAATTCGAGACCAGCCTGGGCTACAAAGTGAGCCCAAGACCAGCCTGAACTGCATAGTGAGACCCTGTCTCAAAATGACCAAAAAGAAAAAAAAAATAGTTTGTTTTGTTTCTGAGATGGAATTTCACTGTATAGTCCAAGCTGGCCTTGAACTTGTTATCCTCTTGCCTCAGCTTCCTGAGCACTGGGATTACAGGTGTGTATCACCATACCTGGCTAAGCATTAGTGTTTTAGAGTTTCAGATGTTTGGCTTCAGTTTACAAGGTTACCATTGATGTCCTCAGCCCAATGTAGCTGTAATTAAAGAAATTAACTTGAATTGAATTTATCTCTTAAGCTTTTATGAATGGAAGATGTTTACTGGATTCATTTTGTAAGAAGAGAATTGAACAGTGACCCAAACCATAATTATGTCAATTTTGTTTTTAGCATATTGTTAATTAAAATATCATATTGCAGTGAAAATCAAATTAACTTTAAAAGTGTAGGAAGATGCAAAAAGTCTTATACCCTTCAATTGGAGTTCTTATACTTGGTTATTAGAATAGAAGAGCTTAATGTATCAATTTTTTATTAAATCTCCATCAAGATTAGTCTACATAAAACAAGAAGAATAGGCCCGACAGAAGCCAGAGTTCTGTCCCATGTGTTCACTTGAGTGTCTTCCACAAGTACATTCACTATGCACCCTGCATTCAGGGATTGGGTGAGTGTTTAGTTTTATCCCATGTTTAGTAATATTCATGTCTGGAAAGCTTTATCATTTCTGATTTTGTTCACAATGCCTGAACAAGTGTCTATAGTAGACAGGCATAATCTTTGCTCTTTTCTTGCAGTTTGATTCAAGATAGTCTTGAGTGTTTGTGTAGGGTAAAACTTATTAGGGCACAGCAATGTTAGCCATTGGGCATGTGTGGTCTCAGTGGTATGTGTGCTACTATTTGTGATAAAACTTTACCATCGTGTGTGTGTGTGTGTGTGTGTGTGTGTGTGTGTGGTGCTGGGAACTGAATTCAGGGCTTTGTGAATGTAAGGCAAAAACTCCACCACTGAGCTATATCCCCAGTGTCTAGGTTACTTTTTTCTTGTTGTTGAGACAAAATACCTGATACCCAAAGTGAAAGAATGGCTATTATCAAGAAATCAACCAATAACAAATACTAGCAGAGCAGTGGGGAAAAAGGAACCCTTCTTCACTATTGGTGGGAGTTTAGACTGGTGCAACTATTGTGGAAATCAGTGTAGAGATTCCTCAAAAACCTAAGACTAGAGGTTCCATTTGACCAAGCCATTCCCCTCCTGGGTATTTTCCTAAAAGAATTAAGAACATCATGTTACAGTGCCATGTTTATAGCCACACAGTTTGCAATAGCCAAATATTGGAAACAACCCAAATGCCCATCAACTGGTGAATGGATAAAGAAGATGTGATTTTTAAAAATATAATGGAGTACTACTCTGCCATAAAGAAGGATATGCTCAAAGCTGGGCATGGTGGTGCATGCTTGTAATCCCAGCACTTGGGAGGTTGAGGCGGGAGGATTGCTACAAGTTTGAGACCAGCTTGGGCTATATAGTGAGTTCCACCTGAACTACAGAGCATGACCCTGTCTCAAAAAAACACAACAAAAAAATTTCATACTCTTTTTTTTTTTTTTTGACAGATTCTCACTCTGCAGTTCAGGCTTGACTTGAACTCACTTTGTAGCCCAGGCTGGCCTCACACTCACAGCAATCCTCCTACCTCCACCTCCCAAGGGCTGGGATTACAGGTATGTGCCACCATGCTTAGCTCAAGTCCTTACTTGTAAATGAAATAAAGTAGATACATATGTTTAAAATATTGTATGATTTCTCTGGTGTGAGAATCTGAAAGTGTAAAGAAGGACTAAAATGCATAACAGGTATTGTGAAATAGGAAGAAAATGTTCAAATTGGGGAGGGGGACAAGGAAGAGAGGAGGGGGAAAGGAAAGGAGAGAAAAGTAAAAAAATGAGAAAAGAAGAAAAACATGGAAATGAAGTTTTATAAATGGGGAAGGGAGGAGGGGTTGAAGAGAGGGTAGAGAAATGGGAGAACAAAAGGATTAAGTTATATCACATACAGGTTCAAATCCTCTACAATGAATGTGATCATTATGTTTTGTTTTGTTTTTGGTACCAGCGATCAAACTCATGACCTAGAGCTCACCAGGCAAGTGTCTGAACCACTGAGCTAAATCCCTGGCCCTAAATGTGATCATTATGTATAAGCAAAATGTACCAATAAAGTCTGATTGAAAAGTATCCATTTATAGGACTTACTTAATATGTACAAATAATGGCCTTAGTTTACTATGTCAGCTTACAGAGTTTTTTCAATGGGAATTTTCTTTTTTTGGGGGGGTACCGGGGATTGAACTCACAACTTCACGCCTGCCAGGCAGGTGCTTAGCCACTGAGCTAAATCCCCGGCCCTCAATGGGAATTTTCTTTTCATATTTATCAGTAGTAGAAAAGTGGGAAACGAAGTTTGATATTTTTGTAAAATAATTTATTGGGGATTAATCTTCCCTATTAGACAATCATGACTTCTTTTCTTTGCCTTTAGAAATGCAAGTGTCCTTTCATATGTTTAGTGATTGTCTAGAGGTTCTAGCATGTAGATGTCTTGTCCAGATGTCTGAAACAAAATTTTAAAAAAAACTCAAATCGTGCATTTTTTTGTTTTTTCAGATTTAATGAATCCAGTCTTGACTTCCGGGAAGATGGTGGGGTGGTAAGAGCCCAAGAAACAACCTCTCTGAGAGTTGCCATCCAAACACTGGAATATGGCAATACAAGGAAGACAAGAAGGCTGGAAGTGGGTCCCCAGGACCCAGGAAAGATCTGAAGTGAGAAATGAAGCCCAGAGAAAGTGGAGAGGGGAAATTTCAATGAAGAAGAAGGAGGTAGCCTGTAACACCTTCTCCCTGAGATGGGACTCACTGTGTGAGAGAGTGGTTCAAACCTGTGGACACATAGTGACTGCTAGTGGCCCCAGAGGCCTCCACAGAGAGATGCAGCAGTATCTGGGGAACAGTGGACTTGAAGGACTTCACTAAGGCAGGTGAATGCTGAGGGCTTTGTTGTCCTGCAGGAGAGAGCAATTGGCTGAGAGCTGTCTTGGAGAGAGGCCTACTGAAGTCAGAAATCAGAACAACTGCTGGGTCCATCTAGTGGCTCCCAGCTGAGTTCAAGCCCACAGAAGATGTGCTGACTACTGCAGGCTGAATGGGTCTGGTCTCAGCCTCTCAGCCAGAAACCAGCCTGAACTTCAGGGAAAATAAAGGTGCAGGCTCACTGAGATTATCCAGCACCCCACCATAAAGCTACTGCTAATGTGCTGGGCTAAAACAACACAGATCTGGACTCTGTCTCCACATGTTGTTTATCAGTGACACCAGAGACAAACCTAGAAGTGAAACTCTCTCTCTCCTTCATTCTTTGATCTTTGTTTTTATATGAGTGTGAATGTGGTTTCTAGTTTCTTTGTGATTATTGTTCTGTTATGTTCTTCCTTTTATTTCTTCATTCTCTCTTTTCCTCCTGTCTTCTGTACCAGTTTCCCAAAGTTTACATGATCCCTCATTGTCCTCCAACTTTGTTTCTAGTCTCTTCTTCCTCTTCTTCTATTTCTCTCTCTCTCTCTTTTTTTTTCTAACCCCCTTTTTTCATCTGAAGGTAAAATTGACATATTCAGAACTTATTTAGTGCATACAATTTTCTGGTTCATTTTAGATTTTGTTTTATATAACTACAAAACTAGTTAATACGGTTACAGGTGGTGAGTTAATGGTTACCTCAGTTTGTCATTTTCTAGGCTGTTTTTGATCCTATTGTTATTGCTGATTGTACCACGTTAGCCAAAGTGGCCTAACTGTTCTAACCAGCTGTTCTTCCTGGTATACCAAGACTGAGATTGACTCAGGGTCATAGAAAATAGTGTGGGCCAGTGCCAAAGAACCAGGGGCTGGTAAGATCTTGCAACAGACTCAAAACTCAGATTTAATTAATCGAATTTTAATCTGTTTTTCACTAGACAGGAAAAAGGGCTTCTTCTGGGTTCAGGCATTTTGATGAGATACCCTTATAACTTTGAAAGGTTACCTGCACATCCTTACATTCTCTATATTTGATACTGATCCGAGTGCCTGATGTGTAACATGTGCATGGTAAATGTTGAATGGAATGAATGTAAGCCAGGCATGGTGGTGCACACCTGTAATCTCAGTACTTGGGAGGCTGAGGCAGGAGGATTGTTGAATGTTCAAGACTAGCCTGGGCTGCAAAGTGAGCTCAAAGCCAGCCTGAACTGCATAGCAAGACGTTGCCTCAAAAAGACAAAAAAAAAAAAAAAAGAGGAACATAGATGAATATTTTTCTAGACATCTTCATCTCATTCTCTTCAATCAAATATTTGTTGAGTGCATTTTTTGTTTATTTTGAATGTATTTGCTTTTTAAAATGTATAACTATAGAATATTCTTTTTCACAGATGTGACTTAACCACAGAAAGGGGAGGATTTAATGTTTTCAATCTTGAAATTAATTTAACTATTGATTTTTTTCTGTCTTGAACTGAAACTTCCCATATAATTCCTTTTTCCTCCCCTTTTTCTTTTATCTTCTAGTTCTCTTCAGTTTTCTCTGTTACCTTTGCCTAAGTCTATAAACACCCTTCTGCTCCCCAACAGGCTCCCTGGTCCCACTTCTTTCTCTCCTTGTATCATACAAAATTTCAAAGGTCTGTTCTTGCATTCGTTCAACAGTATAACCATAAAGCTTTAAAAATACCTTGAACAAATCATAAATCTTTATTAATCTTTAGATAGTTAACTCTATAAAATTAGTGTTGAATTTTTCTACCAGTAGTGGAGAGGAAGCTGTTGTATTTAGTATAGATTAGCTGTAAGTCAATAAATACCTGAATTGACGTTTTTGTTTGTTGGGTTTTTTGTTCTGTGTGTGTGTGTTTTTTTTTTGTACCTGGGATAGAACTCATGACTGTACACTTGCAAGGCAGGTGCTTATACCGCTGAGCTAAATCCCCAACCCTGTTTGTTGGGTTTTTGAGACAGTGTCTCCCTATGTAGCTCAGGCTGACCTTGAACTCACTATGTAGCCCAGGATGGCCTCAAACTCAGGTTGATCTTTCTGCCTCAGCCTTTCAAGTGCTTGGATTACAGGTGTGTGTTACCATGCCTGGCATGGATTTTTTTATGTTAATATTCAGTTTGCCTTGGTTTATGTCAGTGGCCCCCAAGCCTCATGCAATTATGCATTTGTGATTGGTTCACTGTCTAGCATTTGTATTGGTGGTGTGAGTGCTACACCTGCCTAAGGGTGGAGCCAGGATACAATGTAACAGCAGGAAGGTGTGTCTGGCTCTCTCACCCTGTTCATGCCTTGCTGTTCGCAGCCAGCCATGAATGGTGGTCCGCCATGCCACTCTGCCTCTGGGAGCTGCTGAGTTTGCACTGAAACCTCTGAGAACGGTAAGAAATAAACCTTTCCTTCTTTCGTTTTGAGTGTCAGGTGTTTTGTCCCAGCAACAAGAGAAAAGTAACTAAGACAGGTGATAACAATGTAGCTGATTTGTTTGAAATTAATAGGATCACATAATTGTTGCTATTAATGGTTTTTTCTCTGTAAGCCAACACTCAGATTACCTTTGTGATATTAATAATACTAAAGTACATTCCTAGGAAAGCAGTGTTGGACCAATTACACTATATCTTCTCTTCCCAAATTAACTGAGGTGACCAGATCTTAGTGCTGAGGCAAAGGATTACATTTAGCTATACTCAAAGCATGTCACTGAAAAGCAATTAATCAAAAATCTCTGTACTAGTAACAAAGTCTTTACACTATAAGTATCCACAAACTTCAGCACAAAACAAAACAACAACAGAGCCAGATGTGGTGGTGCATGTTTGTGATCCCAACACTCAGAGGTTGAGTCAAGATTACCTGGAGCTTGAGGCCAACCTGAACACAGTGAGTTCAAGGCCAGCATGAATTACATAGTGAGACCCTGTCAAGGAACGAGAGAGAAAGAAAGAAAGAGAGAAAGAAAGCAAGCCAGCCAACAAGATGTCTTCCAAAACTCCCATCTCCCCAAGGCCCATCAGGGGGCTTCAAAGGGGAGAACAGCATAAGCCACACATTCAAATTACTCAAAAATATAACAGAGGTGGTTAAGAAACTTATTGGTGAGTGAGTTCCAGCTTGTGCGGTGGCAAGAACAAGGGAATTTCCAACAAGGGAACTTCTGGGGGAGTTTGGGACATCACTCCCGGTGCTGAGGTGCTTGCCCAGCCCCCTAGGATACTGGATTAGCCTGGAGAGGTTTTGCAGGCATGAGTGGACCATGTCCAGGGACCTCTATTCAACCAGGGGAACAGGCTGGCTCCAAGAGGGGGGAGATGGGCCTGAGCAGCTGTGAGCAGAATTCAGCTCACCCAGTGGTAAGGGCGAGGGAAGTTCCAGCTCACTGGCGTTAGCTTGGGAGAGTTTGGGATATCACTCCTTGTGCTGGGGTGCCCACCCAGCCCCCTAAGACACTGCACTAGCCTGGAGAGGTTTCTTGGGCTTGAGTGGACCACACCCAGTGACCTTTATTCAACCAGGGGAACAAGCCAGCACTGAGAGGGAAGGTAGACCCATGTGTCTGCCAGGGAGTTTCAGTTCCCTGGCTCTGGCCCAGGAGAGCTTGGGACATCGCTCCTGGTGCTTGGGTTCCTGCCCAGCCCCCTAGGACACTGGACTAGCCTTGCAAGGCTTCCAGGGCTTGAGTGGACCATGACCAACGACCTTCATTCAACCAGGGGAGCCAAGGCTGGTGAGTCCCAGGAGCTGAGGGTGCAGGAGGTGATTTCCAACATGCTCAGGGAAAGTTTTGGAACATTGCTGGAAACATGGAAATATAGGAAAATGACAAAACAAAAGACCAAAATGCAATCTCAAACTTCCAGCCCATCCCAAGAAAGGCCACATACATAGAAGAAAATACTAGTCATACACCTGAAATACCTGAAATGATATCAACTGAAATAAAGAAGCAAGTATGGAAAGCTATAAAGGAACTCACATTAGAAATAATTTCCCAGGTAAAAGAAGAAATGATAAAAGTAGTGAAAGAAATAGTGAATGCATCTAAAGAAGACACGACTAAAAAATTAGAGGAACAAAACAAACAGATAGTATCCCTGAATGAACAGTATAAGAAACAAACAGGATACATGAGGCAGATTCAAAGAGATATACAGGAAATCAAAAAATTCTATTGTAAGTTGCCAAAACCGCCTCAACGAAAGTGAAGATTGAATTTCAGATCTTGAGGATAAGATTGCAGCTAGTGAACAGGAAAGGAAAGAAGTTTTAAAAATAACAAGGAATCAGGAAATAACAATTCAACAGTTGCAAGATTGTGCAAAGAAAAACAACATAAGATTAATAGGGATAAATGAAAAAGAAGGGGACAACACAAATGATATCAAGAGGTTATTTACAGAAGTAATAGCTGAAAATTTCCCAAATAACGCAATTATAACAGGAGACCTTAACATGCCATTGACACAAAGGGACAGATCAACTAGACAGAAAATCAGCAAAGAAATATCAGAACTGAATCACACCTGTGAATAAATGGACTTGATAGATGTATACAGAGTGTTTCATCCAACAACATCAGAATATACATTCTTCTCAGCAGTATATGGGACATTCTCTAAAATAGACCATATACTAGTCCACAGAACATATTTAAGTAAATGTAAAAGAATTGAAATTATCCCATGCATTTTTTTTTTTTTTGTACCAGGGATTGAACTCACAACCTTGTGCTTTCAGGCTGGTGGTTATACCACACAGCTAAATCCCCAGCTATCCCATGCATGTTATCAGATCATAGTGCTATGAAACTGGAAATTAATGATAAAAAAACTGCAAAAACTCCACAAACACATGGAAATTGAATAATACACTCTTGAGCAATCAATGGGTCACAGAGGAAATTAAAGAAGAAATTAAACAATATCTACAAGCAAATACAAATGAAAATACAAATACAATTTACCATAATCAGTGGGATGTAATGAAAGCAGTACTCAGAGGAAAATTTATTGCATTGAGTTCCCACATTATGAAAACAGAATGAACACAAATAAACAACCTGATGCTACACCTCAAACATTTAGAAAAAGAAGAGCAAGCCCAGCCCAAAGCCAAAAGAAGGGAGGAAATTATAAGGATCAGAGCGGAAATTAATGCAATAGAGACTAAGAAAATAATACAAAGAGTCAATGAATCAAAGAGTTGGTTCTTTGAAAGAATAAATAAAATTGATAATCCCCTAGCCAACCTAATTAAAAAAAGGAAATAAAAGACTCAAATTCATGCAATATGGAATGAAAAAGGTGAAATCACTACTGACTCTGTGGAAATACAGAAAATCATCAACAACTATTTTGAAAACTACTACTTTCATAGGTTCAATAACACAGAAGAAATAGACAGATTCCTAAAAACATATGAACCACCAAAGCTGGATCAAGAAGATGTAAAACTGCTGAATAACCTAATTTCTATTAATGAAATTGAAAATGTAATTAAGTCCTTACCAACAAAGAAGAGCCCAGGCCCTGACGGATTCACTACGGAATTCTACAAGAAATACAAAGAAGACTTAATGCTGACACTCCTCAAACTGTTTAATGAAATCAAAAGGGAAGCAATTCTCCCTAAGTCATTCCTGAAAGCAAATATTACTCTAGTACCAAAAAGTAAGAAAGACTCAACTAAAAAAGAGAACTACAGGCCAATCTCCCTAATGAACATAAAAGCAAAAATTCTCAATAAAGTATTGACAAATAGGATGCAGCAAATCATCAAGAAGATTATACACCATGACCAAGTGGGATTCATCCCAGGCATGCAGGGATGGTTCAACGTACGTAAATCAATAAATGTAATCCACCATATCTACTTTTTTTTTTTTTTGCAAGACCAGGGATTGAACTCATGACCTCGCACTTGCCAAGCAGGTGTTTATGCCACTGAGCTAAATGCCTGACCCAATCCACCATATCAATAGAGCCAAAAGTAAGAATCACATGATCATTTCTATAGATGCAGAAAAAGCTTTTGATAAGATCCAACACCCATTCATGATAAGAACCTTACAGAGAATTGGAATAGATGGTCTCTACCTCAATATGATAAAGGCCATATATGACAAACCAACAGCCAGTGTCATACTAAGTGGCCAAAAACTGAAAGGCTTTACCTTGAAATCAGGCACGAGACAAGGATGTTCCTTATCACTGCTTCTATTCAACATAGTACTGGAAATACTAGCCAGAGCAATTAGACAAGAGAGAAATAAAAGAAGTAAAGATAGGAAAAGAGGAAGTTAAACTATCATTATTTACAGATGACATGATACTCTACATAGAAGACCCCCAAACTTCTGTTGAAAGACTCCCAGATATAATAAATAAATTCAGCAATGTAGCTGGATACAAAGTCAATACTCAAAAATCAATAGCATTTCTATACACTAACAACAAAAATCACCAAGAGAGAAATATGAGAAGCCACACCCTTCGCACTAGCATCCAAAAAAATGAAATACTTACGAATTAATCTAACAAAAGAAGTAAAAGAGCTATAAGCAAAAATTATAATACCCTGAAAAAAGAAATTGAAGAGGAACTCAGAAAATGGAA
This sequence comes from Hydrochoerus hydrochaeris, assembly GCA_004027455.1. Lineage (NCBI taxonomy): Eukaryota > Metazoa > Chordata > Mammalia > Rodentia > Hydrochaeridae > Hydrochoerus > Hydrochoerus hydrochaeris. Next base: position 203,017 of record PVLA01003149.1, read on the forward strand.
AGACATCCTTGTTCATGGATAGGAAGAATAAATATTGTGAAAATGGCTATTCTCTCAAAATTGTTATACAGATTCAATGCAATCCCAATGAAAATACCACTAACATAGATCTATGTTCATAGATCTAGAGAAATCACTCCTAAAATTCATCTGGAACTAGAAAAGACCTAGAATAGCAAGGGCAATCAATAGCAACAAAGCCAAGGCAGGAGGCATCACAATCCCTGACTTGAAGTTATACTACAAAGCTACTGTAATAAAATCTACATGGTATTGGAATAGAAACAGACCTGAAGATCAATGGAATAGACTAGAAGATACAACTATGAACGCACTCAACCACCTTATCTTTTATTTATTTATTTATTTATTTATTTATTTTTTATTGGTACCAGGGATCAAATTCATGGCCACATGCTTGCAAGGCAGGCACTTATGCTGCTGAGCTAAATCCCCAGCCCAACCACCTTATCTTTGATAAAGGGGTCAAGCATATTCACTGGAAGAACAATAGTCTCTTTAATAAATGGTACTGGAAAAACTGGCTATCCATATGCTGAAAACTAAAACTTGACCCATGCCTATCACCAGGTACTAAAATAAAATCTAAATGGATCAAAGATCTAAATATTAAAACAGAAACACTAAATCTGTTGGAAGACAATAGGTAAAAATCTTGAAGACATAGGGGTAGGTAGAGAATGCATGAACAAGAACCAAACTGCACAGGAAATACTTTCTAGGATCAGTAACTGGGATCATGTCTTATTAAAGAGTTTCTAAATGTCCAAAGAAATCTCCAGCAGAGTGAAAAGAAAACCTTAACGAACTGTTCTTCAGACAAAGGACTTCTGTCTAGAACTTATAAAGAATTAAAAAAATCAGACCCCCGAAATTCAAAGACCCAATCCAAAAATGGGCATCCGAGATGAACACATAGTTCTCAGATGGAGAAATACGAATGGCAAATAAATACATGAAAAAATGTTTATTATCATTGGTCATTAAAGAAATGCAAATTAAAATCTCACTGAGATTCCATCTCACTCTGGAAAGAATGGCCAGGATCAACATAACTACCAACAACAAATGCTGGAGAGGCTGTGGGGAAAAAGGAACTCTTCTGCACTGTTGGTGGGAGTGTAGACTGGTGCAACCACAGTGGAGATCAGTCTGGAGATTCCTCAAAAATCTGGGAAGTCCCATTTGACCCAGCTATTCCACTCCTAGGCATATTCCCAGAAGAACTGAGAACATCTTACCACAGTGATATATGTGCACCCATGTTTATAGCAGCACAATTCCAGATCTTGGAAACAACCTAAGTGCCCATCAACTGAGGAATGGATAAAGAACTGTGGTACTTTTATACAATGGAGTACTACTCAGCTATAAAGAATGATCACATTGAAATATATATATAAGTAAATGGATGCAACGTGAGACCATACTCATACGCAAAATAAATCAAACTCACATGTATAAATACCGCATAGTCTCCCTAGTGTAAGAAAAGGTAAAGAGTACATAAGATTCTATGGTAATCATGGATCCCCATTATATTGCTTTGAAGATTTGTAATGTTTTCATTCATTGGTTGGAATGGTTTTATTCTGTTTTATTTGACCTTACTATGTATGATGGTATGAACACCTACTCTGAAGAAAACAAGACATTATGGCAGCCATTGATGATTTAATATCATCTTGCTTTGAAGTCCTACCATGCTTTTGTTCTTCTATTACAATTGGTTCTATCATGTTGTGTCTTATTGTATTTTAATATGTGTAATAATATAAATAAATTTTTTGTGGAAAATGAGATATTATAGTAGCCATTATACATTTTCTGTTATTTGGTTCAGAATGCCTTGTAATAGTTTCATTCTCTTGAATGCTTTTATTCTATTTTGTTATGTTTGATATTATTGTTTATGAAGCTATGCTCAACTATTTCAAAGAAAGAGATATTATGGTAGTTACTGTTGATATCCAATTGTCTTGTGAAGTACTGTGTTGCTTCTGATCTGCATTGTTCTGTTCTGATCTGCATTGTTCTGTCCTCTTTTGTTTTATTCTCTGTAAAATAAAATAAAAAAAGAAACTGATCAAAGAAGCAATCAGTGGAATCAAAGAAGATATAACTAAACAGAAAGTGTAAGTAATAACCAAAATGATCCAAGAGCTTTGAGAAGGCACTAATAAAAAGCTAACTGAGCAAAACAAAATGTTATAAAACAGGAATGACCAGTTTTGCAAAGAATTAAAGTCCATGAAAGGGTTTCAATCAGAAATTCAGGAGATAGCTGGATATTGTGGCACATACCTTTAATCTTAGCATTTGATAATTTTTTGGGGGGGTATCAGGAATTGAACTCAGGACCTTGTGCTTGCCAGGCAGACTCTACTACTGAGCTAAATTCCCAGCCCTTAATCTTTGCACATGGGAAGCTGAGGCAGCAGAATTGCTTTGAGTTTGAGGCTAGACTGTACTATGTAGTGAATTCAAGGCTGGTCTGAACTACATGGCAATACCATGCCTCAAAAACCAAAAACATTATAATGAAAATACTTGTAGAGAAGTGACCAGTGTAAGAACAGAATTTTAGAACTAGAAGACAATGATCCCTTCAAAGACCAACTACTCAGAGATCTTTTTTTTTTTCACTCAGAGATCTTAAAAGCAACAAGAGAACATGAAAGATGGTTCCAAAAGCTGTTAGACGATGCAAAGAAGACTAATTTAAGTAATTGGATTAACAGAAAATCAGAAAACTACACACATGGCAAAATATCTGATCAGAGATGCAGTGGGAGAAAATTCTCAAATATAGGGAAAAAAGATACAGATAATTGAGGCATAGAGAATGCCAATTGACATGACCAAAAGAGAACTTTTTTGATCTATATTATATTCAAAGTACGAAAAGTTGATCAGAGGGACAAAACCTTAAAAACTGTTAGAGAAAGGCAATAAATCACATATAAAGGTAAACCTATTAGAATTGCAGCAGACCTTTCAACACAAACTTTAAAGACCAGGAGAATTTGGAGAGAAGTGTGTCAAAAAAAAAAAATCAAAAGATGGAAAACAATATTCCATGCAACAAGAACCCAGAAGAAAAGCAATAGCAGCTATCTTAATTTCAGATAAAGTGGATTTTAAGCCAAACCTGATGAGAAAAAGGTCACCACATATTGTTTAAGGGAATAATTCAACAGGAAGAGATCACAATTATAAAGATATGCACCAAACTTCAAAAACCAGTGCACCTAACTTCAAAAAACAAAAATCAGATAAACACCAATATAATTATAATGGGGGACCTCAGTACCCCATTGTTACAAATAGATCAAATAGACAAAGAAATATCAGGGAGTCAAGGATATAGCTCAGCAGCATAGCACTACCAGGCAAGCACAAGATCCTCAGTTTGATTTCCAGTACCAAAAAAAGAAAAAAAAGAAAGAAAGAAGAAATATCAGAACCGAACCAAAATGTCACATGAATGAACTTACTAGATATTTACAGCATGTTCCATCCAAGGACAACAGAATATACATACCTATCTTAGTTACTTTTCTTTCTCATTGAGACAAAATACCTGATCTCCAAAGGCTGTTGTTCACGGGCACCGCAAACAGCAAGCAGGAACAGCAAACAAGAGAGACACATACTCTTTTCTGCCGTTACTCTGTATGTTGGCTCCAGCCCTGGTCAGGAGTAGCATTCATACTACCAATCTGAGCGCTAGCCAATGAACCAATCACAAATGCTAAATTTGGTTGAGTCCATGATTGCATGAAGCTTAGGCTGGGGCTATCCTGATCAGAAACCATAACAATACCTTACAGCAGCACTTTCTCCAAAATAGATTACATGCTAACCCACTAAGTGTGATTAATGCAAAAGAATTAAAATTATCCCATTCATATTATCACATCATATGCAATGGAACTAAGAATCAATGGCAAAAGACACTAAAGAATTTCCATATGCAAACATATGGAAATCAAACAATACATGTCTTTTTTTGTGTGTACAGGGAAATAGGGTCTTGGTATATACACTGACCTTGAACTTATTATTTAGCCCAGGCTGACCTCAAACTCACAGTAATCCTCTTGCCTCAGCTTCAAAAGTGCTGGAATGCACTACTACATTTGGCTAACAATATTCTCTTGAGTAATCAATGGATCACAGCTGAAATAAAGGAAGAAATTATACAGTTCCTATAATCAAACAATAATGCCAGTATGACATGCTGGTACCTATGGGACAAAATGAAAGCAGTCTTAACTCGGAAGTTTATATGGTGAATGCCCACATCAGAAAAATAGAGCAAGCTTAAATAAATAACCTAATGATGAATTAGGAAGGAAATTATATAGATCACAGCACAAATTAATGAAATTGAGACTGCAAAAGCAAAAATACAAAGAATCAATGAATAGATGAGTTTGTTCATTGAAAGAATAAACAAAATAAACAAATATCTAGCCAATCTTATCAAAATAAGGAAAGAAAAGGCCCAAATCCAAGCCAGGTATGGGCATGGTGATGCACATCTGTAATCCTGGCACTCTTAAGGCTGAGGCAGGAGGATCACTGCAAGTTTGAGGCCAGTCTGGGCTAAATAGTGAGACCCTAACATAGGATATTAGGGGGTGGCAAAGCTGACTGGGAAAGTAGATGCGACCTGTTAATTACAAGATCCTGGACACATGCTCTGAACAGTTCCCAAATCCCAGCTTGTGGGTTGCTTGTGAAAATTCGAGCAGGTTTTCAACAGAATGGCCTAGACCTGACATCAGCTTAAACTGATCTCAGCACAGCCTCTTGGGACCTGGGTGTAGAAGTTCCTCAAGGATTTCCTCAAGATTTGGACATTAAAGGACACAGACACCAAGAGCTTGCCATTGTGGCTTTCCCCATGATAGCCTGACTGCTTTCTCCACAGTGTACTCTTATCTTGCTTTTTCCTCTTTATTTGGCCCAAGCTTGCTCTGTAGAGCCAGGTTCTCCCTGATTCTTTCCTTCTTCCTTTCTTTCTTTCTTTCTTTCTTTCTTTCTTTCTTTCTTTCTTTCTTTCTTTCTTTCTTTCTTTCTTTCTTTCTGTCTGTCTTTCTGTCTTTCTTTCCTCTCTCTCTCTCTCTCTCCCTCTCCCTCTCCCCCCCTTTCCTTCTTTCTTTTGAGACAGAGTCTCACTATGTAGTCCAGGCTGGCCTTGCACTCACTATGTAGCCCAAACTGGCCTTCAACTTGCAGTGATCCTCCTGCCTCAACCTCCGGAGTGCAGGATTACAGGCTGTGCAGGATTACAGGTTTGCACCACCACACCAAACACTTTTTAAATTTTTTCAGTTAAATTTTGTCAATGCATTTTTCTCTTTTATTCAATTCTTTGTACAAGAGGAGAAGAACCTGGAATCCAACTCCAGAAGTGAGCAATCTAAAACTCAGTAATGTTCATTTGGGAAGTCATTTTTAGAAGGAGCTACCTGATAACAACCTTATCTCAAAATAAAAATAAAAACAATCAAAAATAACCCTAGTTGGGTGTGGTGTTGCAGTTTGTAATCCTAGCATTTGGGAGGCTAATCAGGAAGATCCTTGCAAATTCAAAACCAGCCTGGACTACAAAGTGAGTTCAAGACCAACCTGAACTGCCTAGCAATACCCTGTCTCAAAAAGACCAAAGACAAAACAAAAGAAAAACCCCAAACAAATAAACAAAAAACCCCACCAAAACTGAAGAACCCAAATTTATACAATTAGAAATGAAAAAGGGGAAATGAAATTGCAATGGATTTTGCTGAAATCCAGATCATTGGTAACTACTTTGAGAATCTAGATTCCTAGATACCTATGAACAACCAAAGCTGAATCAAGAAGGTATAGAAATCCTGAATAATCCAATATAATGTAGTGAAATTAAAGAAGTAATTAAGTAGCATTTTTGTTTTTTGAGACAGGGTCTCACTATGCAGTTCAGGCTGGCCTTGAACTCATCATGTAGCCTAGGATGACCTCAAACTCACAGCAATCCTGCCTCAGCCTGCAGAGTGCCTGGGGTTATAGGCACTCTGTACAGGTACCACTACACCTAGCTGAAGAAGTAATTAGCAACTGCCAACTAAGACAAGTCTAGGTCCTAATGGGTTCACTGCCAAGTTCTACAAGAACTTTAAAGAAGATGCAACACTAATACTCCTCAAACTCTTTAATGAAACCAAAAGGGAAGCAGTACTCCCAAGTCATTCCTAAAATCAAGCATTACCCTGATTCTAAAACCAGAAAAAGAACCAATAAAAAAAAGAGAACTATGCACCAGTCTCTTTAATGAACATAGAGGTAAAAATCCTCATTAACAGCTGGTTGTAGGAGAGCATGCCTGTAATTCCAGCACTCAGGGGGCTGAGGCAGGAGGATTGCTTTGAGTTTGAGGCCAGCCTGGGCTGCATAGTGAATTCAAGCCCAGCCTGAACTACATAGCAAGCCTGTCTCAACAAACAAACAAATAAACAAACCCCCCAACATCCTCAATAAGATATTGGCTGAGGGCTGGGGATTTAGCTCAGTGGCATAAGTGCCTGCCTTGCAAGCGTGCAGTCATGAGTTCAATCCCTGGTACCAATAATAATAATAATAATAATAATAATAATAATAAAGATATTGGCAAACAGAATGCATCACATCACTAAAAATCATACATCATGACCCAGTACAATTCATTCCAGGGATTCAGAGATGGTTTACCATATGCAAACCAATGAATGTAACACACCAAATAAACAGCTGCAAGGAAGAAAATCATGTGATTGTGTTGAGGCAGAAAAAACATTGGACAAAGTCCAACATCCATTTATGATAAAAACCCTGAAGAAAATGGGTATAGAAAGATTTTATCTCAGTCTGATAAAAGCCATCTATGACAAACCAATGACCAACATCATATTAAATGGAGAAAAACTGAAAGCTTTCCCTCTAAAACCAGGAACTAGATAAGAGTGTCACTATCATCACTCCTGTTCACTATAATTCTTGAAATATTAGCTAGAGCAATTAGTCAAGTGAAAGAAATAAAAAGGATATAGACAAGAAAGGAAGAAGTTAAATTATCATTAGTTGTAGATTACATGATCCTCTACATAGAAGATCCAGAAGCTCATCAATGGACTCCTAGAATTAATAAACAAATTTAGAAACATAGCAGGATATAAAGTCAACATTCAAAAATCAGCAGTGTTGGTTGGGCATAGAGGTGCGTGCTTGTAATCCCAGCACTTGGGAGGCTGAGGCAGGAGGATCAGTGTGAGTTGGCAGCCAACTTATGCTACTTAGTGAATTCAGAGCTGGGCTGGAATACACAGGGAGACACTATCTCAAAAAAATCAATAGCATTCCTATACACCAATAAGGAACTCACTGAGCCAAGTGTGCTGGCACATCACTTTAATCTGAGCACTAGAGAGGCTGAGCCAGAAGGATCACGGTGTGCTACATAGTGAATTGAAGACCAACATGAACTATGTAGTACGATCCTGTCTCAAATAAATAAAAACTAACTAACTCATTAAGAGAGAAATTCAGAAAGCAATACTTCTAACAATAGCATTAAGAAAAATGAAACACTTAGGAACTACCCTAACTAGGGAAGTCAAAGACCTCTCCAATGAAAACTATAGTTCTCTGAAAACTATAGTTCTCTGATGAAGAGGACATCAGAAAATAGAAAGCATCCCCTGTTCCTGGAAGGTGAATCAATATTTTCAAAATGGCCATACTTCCAAAACATATACACATCTAACAGAATCCCAATAAAAATGTCAACAGTATTCCTCAAAGAACTAGAGAAAGAAATTCTACAATTCACATGGAACAAGAATAGCAAATGCAACCATGAGCAGCAAGAGTAAGACAGGGGGCAGCATGATCCCAGACTTCAAGTCACACTGCAAAGTTACAGTGATAAAAACAGCATGGTATTTCAAAACAGAACAAAACAAAACAAAACAAAACCAAACAACAGACTTGTAGATCAGTGGAAAAGTACAGAAGATACAGAAACAACTCCAGGCACACTCGGGTACCTTTTCTTTGACAAAGAGCCAAATTCTTTACTGGAGGGAAAAGAACCTCTTTAACTAATGGTGCTGGGAAAATTGGCTTTCCATATGTCAAAAGTTGAACCTGAACTCATATTTCACCATGCACTAAACTAAAATCAAAATGGATCAAAAATCTTTTTTTTTTTTTTGGTACCAGGGATCAAACTCATGGCCTTGTGTTTGCCAGGCAAGAGCTGGCCCTGGATCAAAAATCTAAAGACTAAAACAGGAACAATTTATGGCTATAAGACAAACTAGGTAAAGCTCTTAAAGACAAAGGCATAAGTAAAGACTTTCTGAACAGAACCTAAGTTGTACAAGAAATAATACCAAGAATCAACAAATGGTATAACATCAAATTGAAAAGCTTTTGCACAGCAAAGGAAACAAACAACAGAGTGAAGAGACAACCTACAGAGTGGAAAAAAATTTTTGCCAACTACTCCTCCTAGGACTAATAACTAAAATATAAAGAATTTAAAAAATTAAATCCTTCCCCCCAAATTTAAAGACCCAATCCAAAAATGGATGCTTAAAATGAATAGACACTTCTCAGAGGAAGTACAAATGGCCAATAAATAGTAAAATAAAGTTCAATGTCTCTGACCATTTGGAAAATGCAAATTAATATGTCAGTAAGATTCCATCTCACTCTAGAAAGAATGGCTATCTTCCAGAAACCAAATAATGACAGATGCTGGAGAGATTATAGGGAAAAACAAGACCTTTTCATTGTTGGTACAATCACTATGGATATCAGTATGGAGATTCCTCAAAAAACTAAAAGGAGAAATTGCAGCTATTTTCTCTTTTAGGTATTTTCCTAAGAGAGTTAAAGACATCATACTACAGTGAAACATGCATATCAATGTTTACAGCAGCAGAATTCACAATAACTAAATCTCTGAAGCACTGTATATGTCTGTCAACAGAAGAATGGGTAAGGAATATGTGTTATTTATACATAATGCAGTATTATTTTGCTATAAGCAAGGATAAACTTGAATGATTTGTAGGAAAATGGTTGTATAATATTAAATGATGTAAGTCAGACACCTAAGTTTAAATAGTACATGGTTTCTTTTATATGAGAAACCCTATATATAAATAAAATACAAAACAAAAGGCAGACAATAAAAGAGAGAAAGAAAAATATCATAGTAATATAACATGGCCAATGTATCTAACTGTGTATTTAACTGTGTGCCTTCATTTAGTATAATTGTCTTATGTATTTTATATAGTTTTTGGCCCATTTGTCTAGCTGTTAATTTGTTTGTGATAATTAACTTGATAAAGACTTAAAAAAAATAAATAAATCTGTTGTTTTAAAAAAACACTCAATCAAAAATTAATTTTATGATTTATAAATATATACAAGAATGTCTTATATAATAATAACTGGGGCACATATTTTGTGCATGCTTTTTTCACATCTGATACTAACCATTAATATTATTTCATGTATACTAGCTCATCATTAATCTTTCATTTTCAGAACAAAAATAGCAAATTGAAGAAAGACAAAAGCAAAATGTATTTTGGCCAAAACAAATCAGTTGTATAAATAAAGGATTAGAGGGACCCAATTTAATATTATCCAAGGTGAAAACAAAAGGAGCTGGGATTTCCCACTTCCAGTGATCCCTTGGGCTGAGACCTGAAGCCGTGATGAAGACCTTAGGTGTGCTCGGAATGCTCTCCATGCTTTCCAAGTTGCCTCACGTTTGTGCTGATTTGGCGGTGACCTGCAGCACAAGGTGGCTCCTAGCTAGAATGAATCCATTGCCTCTGGTGGATAACCTGCAGCCATAGCCCTATGAGTTTACTCTGCATTATGGCTGCCCTGAATCCCTCATGCAGGCTGACCTCTTTGACTTCACTTCTCTTCTATTTTTCTGTGGCATCAGGGTTCATCAACAACAATCAGGTACTTTCACTGAAATGTCAATCACATATAATTAAGTACATTTAGATTTTACTCTCTACCTTTATAATATGCTGCATTCCAACAAAATGTCCAGTAAACTTTATAATGAAAAGAAACCAGGTGTGGTAGTGCATGCCTGTAATTGTAGCACTTGGGAGGCTGAGCATCAGAAGGACCACTGTGTGTTTGAGGCCAGCCTAGGATTCACAGTGAGTTCAAGGCCAGCCTGAACTGCACAGTGAGGCCCTATTAAAAAGAAGAAGGAGCCGGGGATTTAGCTCAGTGGCATAAGTGCCTGCCTTGCAAGTGCGGTCTTGAGTTCGATCCCTGGTACCAAAAGAAAAAAAAAAGAAGGAGGAGGAGGAAGAGGAGGAAGAAAAAGAGGAGAAAGAAGAAGAAGGAGGAGGAGGTAGGAAAAGAAGAGGAGGAAGGAAAAGAAGAAGAGGAAGAAGAAGAACCTAACCATAAACCCAAAAGGGGAGTAGAACAGATGTCACTGCCCAGGTGAATTTGAATACCCAGAATCCATCTAGGAGAGTCATCTTGGGGCAATTGTCCCTCATAGGGCCATAGAAATTTTACTACTTCCTATTGTGTGGAGGGATTTAAACACTAAATTCTGGACCATGAAGTGATCTTACCAACTCTGGCTGCTAGACAGTTTCAGTGCTTCTTAGATGTTGGACAAATGCCTATGAGGTTCATCTTTGACCATTTTCAACATGACATTTTAAATGAAAATCTTGCTATTCTATCCATAATTGTGAAGTCTTTAGATGGCAGTAGGGCTCCTCTTCCAGATTTTAAATTTGTGATAAAGGCAATTTTAAAGAAATAAACTTTTTTTTTTTTTTTGCAGTACCAGGGATTGAACTCATGATCTCACACTTGCCAGGCAGAAGAAATAAACTTTTTCAATTCTTAGTAAAAAAATAAAAAAGTAGGACATAGTGGTTCATATCTGTAATTCAAGTATGTTGGGAGACTGAGGCATGAAGATTTGAAATTCAAACCCAGCCTGGCCATTTTAGTGATTTAGGAAGACCCTACCTTGAGATCAAAAATAAAAAAGGGAGGTGTTGGGAATGTAGCTCAGTGCAAAGACCCTGAGTTCACACCCCCTCCCCCCACAAAAAGAGCAGTTAAAACAACTAATGCTTCAGTTCTTAAAATGTGTTAGGCCCAGTGTTGAGCACACTGCATGTACTATAGAATTTAATCTCTATTTTACATAAGGCCAGTGATCTAAGTGATATTGGATGCAGAAAGTCTCAGAGAGATGTGAGCTGCCAAGGTCAGGAAGCTAGAAATCAGGTGACCTTTGGAGTGAGATTTGTCGATCATACATAGAGATGGCTCCATGGTTGGGAGCAATGAAGGGTTTTCCAGAGGAGGCAGATTCATTTGGAAGAGAGAGCTCCTGAAACTGTTGCACTGAGGCAATTTGAAGGAAATGACAATGTTTAGCTTAGAGAAAGAAAAATTTAGGGTACTCGTTGTAGTCAAGGTTTGCAAGGAAGACAATTTATTTATTTATTTTGGTACCAGGGATCAAACTCATGACCTCACACCTGCAAGGCAGGTGCTTATGCCGCTGAGCTAAATCCCTAGCCCAAGGAAGACAATTTAATACAAGACACATAATTTACAGGATTGCTTTATAATAGTCACCCAAAGAGTCAAATGTAAAAAAAAGTGCAGGAAATCTGTCCACACACTAAAGACCTAAAAAATCCAGCTGAGGGCCTGGATCCCATGGCGATGTCCTGCATGCGTCCAGATGAAGACCTAGAAACCAGGACAATATCTCATGCCAGTCTGTTTCATGGATCTGTGCTGGGGAGGCCCAAAGGTCAGTGGCAGAAGCTAAAAAGTCTGTGCAGTAGGATGAAGGATCTGTGCCAGTAGGCTGAGGGATCTTGCACTGGAACCAGGAAGCAATGCTCAAAGTAAGGACCAGGGCTCCCCCGAAAAGTACCAGAGCCACCCTCAGCAACAGTGAGGTTCTGAGCTCCTCTGATGATGAGAACAGCCGAGTTCATATCAGGAAGCCAGTGTGACAAGCTTCTCCTGAAGACCAAACAGCACACATCTTCCCCTCCAGAGCCAGGAAGCAGTAAGTAAAGGACAGAGCTCCCCCAAAGTGAACTGCAGCCATTCTTGGTGACAAGGTCCCCTCTCCTCTGATGATGATAACAGCCAAGTTCGCATCAGGAAAGAAGCTAGACAAACTCCTCCAGGAGAACCAACAAAAGCCACTTCTTCCTCTCCAGTTCTCCTTTTCACATTGTTGGCAACAATCCTCAGGTGGGCCATGCACACCCAGCACCACACTGATTCAGTTCATCTGGGTGTTACAAGATGACAACCAGTTGTCAATCCACCACAGGGCTCATAATATATATTTTAAAATATTTGAAAGATGGGCTGTCAGGGCACCAAATAATTAGGGCACCAAATACTTTGTGTAAGTTTAGGAAGCAACTGGCTGGAAGTTACCAGGTAGGAGATTTCAGTTTGTTGAATGATTATTTTTTAAAATCCATTTTATTTCAAAGAGAAAAAGTAGAACAAAATATCAAAACATGACAATTAAGGGCCAACAATGATATATATATATAGTGTATTACCATCCCTAAATCAGTCACTCAGAGCATAAGACATCTATTTCAATTGTCTGAATAATATCAGTGCAAACATTTTGCTTCAATGAACTCATGAGAAATCAGTAGTATAACTATCTTAACTATCCCTCTATCTGAACACATACATTGTTTCTTTCAGCTTCTCACACTAGTGAGACAATATGATGTTTATACATGCATGTCTGATTTATTTCACTTACGAGTATGATCTCAAGTTGCATCCATTTACCTATAAAAGTCTCCAGTTTATTCTTCTTTATGGCTGAGTTGTATCCCATTATATAAAAAGACCACATCTTTTTTTATCTAATCCACATCTTTTTTTATCTAATTGATGGGCATTTAGGTGGCTTCTAAGGTCTAGTTATTACAAATTGTGCTGCTATAAACATAGGTGCACATATATCACTGTGGTGTGATTTTTTTTTTCTCTTGGGAAGATATCTTGAAGGAGAACAGCTGGGTGGAATGGGAACTCTAGTCCTAGGTTTTTAAGGAATCTCCTCACTGATTTCCACAGTGATTGTACCATTCTACACTCCCACAAACAGTGGATAAAAGCATTTCTTTTTCCCCAGAGCCCCTCCAGCATTTGTTATTGTTTGATTTCTTGGTAATAGCTATTCTTTCCAGGATGAGGTGGAATCTCAGTGTTGTTTTAATTTGCATCTCTCCAATGACCAGTGATGTTGAACATTTTTTAAATGTATTTATTTGCTGTTTGTATTTCTTCATCTGAGAAATGTATATTCATCTCAGATGCCCATTTTTGGATTAGGTCTTTAAATCTGGGAAGACTGCTTTTTTTGAGTTCTTTATATGTTCTTGATAGTAATACTTGGCCTGAGGAACAGCTGGCAAACATTTTCTCTCACATTGTGGGTTGTTTCTTTATTGTGTTGGTGGTTTCTCTTGCTGTGCAAAAGCTTTTTAATATCCCACTTGATTCTTTATGATATTTCCTGTGCAATTGGGATTTTGTTCATAAAGTCTTTGCTACACCAGTGTCTTCAAGAGCTTTACCTACTCTATCTTCCAGCAGATTTAATGTTTCTGTTTTAATAGTTAGATCTTTTGATCCATTTAGAATTTGGTTTAGTGCATGGTGAATGACATAGGTTCAATTTTAATCTTTGGTATATGATTGAGTTTGGCACCTTTGTCAAAGATAAGATGGCTTAGTGTGTCTGGAATTGTTTCTGCATTTTCTAATCTATTCCATTGATTCTTGGGTCTGTGTTTTTTTTTTTTTTTTGCTAGTATCACACTGTTTTTTAAAAAAAATTTTTTTTTTATCACAGTAGCTTTATAGTATAATTTAAAGTCAGGAATTGTGATGCTCCCTGTCTTGTCTTTATTGCCCAGGATTGCCTTTGCTATTCTAGGTCTCTTCTGGTTCTAGATGAATTTTAGGGTTGTTTTCTCTAATTCTGTGAAATATGCTATTGAAATTTTGATTGGGATTGCACTGAATCTGTATAACAGTTTTAGAATATGGTCATTTTCACTATATTGGTTCTTCCTACCCAAGAGTACAGGATACCTCTCCATTTTCTAATATCCTCTTAAATGGTTATTTTAGCAATTAAAAGTGAGAAGCTGAAGATAGTGATACACACTTGTAATCCTTGTACTCTAGGAGGCTGAGGCAGGAGGATCTGGAGTTTTGAGCCCAGCCTGGACAACTTAGGAAGACGCTGTCTCAAAATAAAAAAGAAAAAAAAATAGAAAAGGGATAGGGATGTAACTCACTGTTAAGGCCCTGCATTCAATCCCCAGAATTGGAGGGGAGGGGGAGAAAGGAAAGAAAAGTTGTCCCTAAAACAAGATGGTCTGCACGGAGGATCTTTAGGAGTTTATGAAGAACATGTCTAAACTACCAGTTGTTTATGAGCCTTTCTGCAGTGGGTGAGAGATTGGCCTAAATGACTCCTACCTAAAGTCTGTGACCAGTCAGAGCTTTTTCACGCCCCCGTTCAAGCCCCTGTTCAGGTTTCCAAATCTTGAAGTCTTCTCTGACAATCAGGGTCTGCAATGACTGAACACTTCTTTGAGCCTCTCTCTCACTCTTTAGTCCTGTACTTAACTTTGCATATAAGTCTCCCCAAGACTAAGTTCTTTGGTAGGGGGCAGGAGGGGAAGGGGCTATAAAAAGAATTATGGTGTATTATATGTATGTGTCAACACCCCAGAATAACTATAATCAAACACAGACTAATAAAAATAAAATTCTTTTGAGTGTAAAGAACAGAACTTTGCCCTTGGCAGTCACCCAAATACTTGCTACAATCTAGTAACAAGTTTTTCTTTGGGTTATATATTGTCTGGTTTTCTGTATTAGTCTTAGAAATAACTTGTAAAGCATTAAGTCCGGGATTGTGGTTTGTATTTATTTGTTATTTCCCAGCAGCAGCCAGTATGTGCTTGATAAACATTGCTTTAAATTGAGGGGAACCAGAAGAGGAAACTTTGGCTCATGAGATTTGGAAAAAGGAACAAAATGTGGCAGACGGGAAAGAGATGAAAGGTGGTTAAAAAAAAAAAAAGGTTAATTTTTTTTTATTTTGATAAAAGAGTGGGCTCTTAACTTGCAATGACGACTCTTTTCAGATAGTTTTTTTTTCCCCACAAGCAACTTGCATATACTTAGCGCAGCTGAAATTAAGAACTGTAAAGTAGAAACTACACATAGCTAAGGCACTGAGCATGAATTTCAATTAAACGTTATGTGGCCCAGTGTGATGCCGCCTCCCCGGCACCCCAGCGCCCATACAGTCGCAACTTTGAGCCCAGCCTGAGTAGCGAACCCCTATAAAAAAGGTGGGGTGGTGGTGGTTAGGGATGTAGCTCGGGGCAGAGGACTTGGGTTCACTTTCCAGTATTGGAAACAAACGAACAAACAAACAAAACATCGATTAAGCTTTATGTAACAGCATGAATAAAAGCTTGGGTATCAACAGTCTGTAGAAGACAGAAGACGAAGTCAGCAGCTCTCAACCATTAGTCCCAGAGGGTAATTCTCAAGGATAAAGTCCTGCTGATAGCTTTAACAGAGATAAAGGACGCATCCACAGTCACCAGAAAGTTTGCGGGGGGCATCTGGAGATCAGTTTCTACTAGGCGGCTGTATTTTGTGTACGTGTGTTTAACGTTCTTGTTCAGGTACCGTAGCCCTGCTTTTCCCACCTTAAAATTCAGCTGTCTCTTAGGCTTTCCTTTTTTTCCTCTTCCCGTTTAGTTTATCTCTTAACACCAGTGAAGGTTGCCAGCGGGGCGAACAGTAGAACGCAGTTTAGAGGTGGTGCCGAGGTATTTTTCCTCTTCTTTCCTCGTCCTATGCCCCTACATTCCATATTAATATTAATTTGAATATTAATATGAATTTTTCACTTGCCAAGAGCAAGTGAAAGGTTTCCACAGCAGCAAGCAATTTACATTCAAACCTACTATGAAGCAAACCAACCAACCGCCGGGCTCCGTGGCGCAAGCCTGTAATTCCAGCGTTCTGAGAGGCTGAAGCTGGAAAATCGCAAATTCGCGCTCAACCTGGCTAATTTAGTGATTTAGTGAGATTTAGTCTCAAAAAGAATGATTGGAGAGCTAGCTCAGTGCAAGAAAACCCCTTGGATTCAGCTTCCAGTACCGCAAAGCAAACAAACTACCCAAAGCTGGATCATTTTGTAAACCGCAGAACCCAATTAGCTTCCCTACCTGGGAGGTGAGACTAGCTCACCTGGGAGGCGAGACTGGCTCTTTAGCTTCAATTTAAAACTCAGCCAGTCAGAAAGTCCCTACTTCCTGGACCACTGACCAATCAGCGAGCCCTTACCTGCCGAAGGTGAGGAATTCGTTTCCTTACGGGACAGTCTCCCGGGCCAATCAGAGGCGGCTGTAGCAGAGGTAGTAATGGGTGGGGTAGCACCTGGCTACGGTAAGGCCCTAGGCCGAGCGGCAGCTCCCTTGACCAATCATCAGATGCAAGATCGGGGTGCCGACCAATCAGGGAGGGTGGGCCGGGCGGGTCGGGCGGGGCTCAACCTGGGGTTGGAGTTTAGTCCCAGAGCCGCTGCAGTTCCCGAAGCTGGTCCTAGAGCTCTGGCCGAGGTCGTCTCCTGGGGATCCAAAACGTGATGGGGACAGAGGTGGAAACTGGGAGGAAACTGTTGTTTCTCTTTACGTCGGCGAACCTGTGTAAGTTGCTGGAGTGGAGTTTCGGGGAGGAATCGGTGTGTCGGTCCGAGGTTGGAGCGGGGCGCCACTCACGCCGCGCCCTCGGGAGAGTGGAGTTGAGAAACCGGCCAGCAGCTCCGCGCTCCTGGAGTCCGCGCCGAGGCGCAGCCCCTCCCGCCCCTCCCCCGCCCTGGAGCGGGGCTGGCTCCCCGCCCCCACCTGCACTGTGACGCTCCCCGCTCACTCCGGGTAGGAGCTGCCCTGCAAGCCTAGTGGCCGGGAGTAACTGGGAGGGTTGGTTCTCTGTGCCCGTCCTCACCCTCTAGTGCAGGCCTGCGGGAGCAGGACCCTTCCCATTCGTACATCTACCTGGCCATCTTCCTTCCCGCGCCTGGAAGGGCCATCCTGACCCTCCTGTGTCTACAGATAGAAGCCCTGAGCCATGCATCCCCGGGCTCCCTGGGATCCTTCAGGGCCCCCGGAGGAAGTGCAGTAGGGGAGAGTGGGATGAAGTCTCATCTGTTTCTTTGTGTGTGTGTTTTAAAACCCCTCTGGTTTTTGCACGCGTCTCTACTTCCCCAGAGTCTCTGGGCAGAGAGTCAGGGTGCAGAGCCGGAGAGGAAATGAAATGGAAGGCTGAAATTTCCTAGGGCTCAGCATTCAAAATTCCTTCCCACAGTGACTATCGAGGAGTCCTTAATAAATGTTGATTGAGTGATTCTTCCTAGGGGGAGGATGTGGCTGTTGGTTGGCTGGATTCTCTGCCCTCCCCCCTGGCTGGACGGGAGAGTTGTTTCCTCTGTAAACTCTTTCCTGAGAAACAGTGCGGCACGTTTGCTGGGGCCTGCCTGTGACTCTAGATGTGTTTGCGTGGGGCCGATTGTGTAGTTGGTTGGCTTGAGCCTTCGTCAACTTGTGTCGGCGCCTGTATGTTTATCTGTCTGATTTTTTAAAAATGTTGTGGTCTGGGGATCAAACCCACAGCTTTGTGTTTTGTCTGTGATTCCTGGATGTCAGTCTGCACAGACTTGTATGTAGTTACCTCAGTCGGTGTGATTCTTCATTTCCTGCAAGGTTCATATTTTAGGGAGCATTAAAAAACACGAACAGTTACAATTAGTATTGATGTCTTCTAGAGAACACAGTTCTGTTCTGTTCTTTTTGTTTTTTTGAGACAAGGTCTTGCTCTGCAATTCAGGCTGGTTTTGAGAACTCACTATATGGCCCAGGCTGACCTCAAAGTTGCGGTGATTCTCCTGCCTCAGCCTCTCAAGTGCTGGGTTTGCAGACATGTGCCATCATGCTTAGCTTTGAGAACAGTTGTTGAAGAGCAGAAATCCGTAAATTCCCTGCACTAGTTGTATAAACCAGTCCTTTGTCCATTATCACAAAATTTTAAGGGGTGGATGGGACCAGAAAAATTATTCTCTGTATTGAACAGATGAGGAAACAGGTCTAAGAGGGAAATGACTTTTCCAGACTGATAAGAAGGGACCTGGGAGTGGAATGCACTCCCAATTTGCTTTTCTTTTCCACTCATGGGCCCAGCATCTCAGGACTCCATGGCAGAGGGACCATTTGAGATACTGCTTCATAATAACTTGGCTTAGAAAATTTTTTTCCCCACTAGGCTCTAACTTCTCTCCCTTCTCCTTCTCCCTCTACTCATCCACTTGCCTTTTTCTTCCATTTCCTTTCCTTTGCTACTCCTTACCTATTTTACTTCTGTTGGTACCTTCAAAATGCTAGTGACACCCATAGTCATTTTCTGTTTTTGGGTTTTGTACCATCTTTTGATACTCAATACTATAGATTTTGACCCACGCATTGTGTGAATATTTCCTCCTCCAAACTCAGAAGTGTTTCTGCGGTCAGTGACTAACAGGTTTCGTGTTAGTGACAGTATAAATACCAGTGACAGTACCTGTTAAGCTTATAGACTTCCTGGAGCTA